>OY998154.1:343468-604310 GCA_963921925.1 Sphagnum tenellum
CACCGAACTTGTGGCGTTGTGCATATTCGATGCTGCAAGAAGTCTATAGGAATTGGAAACTCTGTGTCACAACAAGTTAAACTAGAGCAGCTCATGCTCTCAAAATTGCGGCCAACATTGGTGCTCCGTAAAGTGAACTCCACCCAGTGAAATGCAATAAACTCGCCGAGCGTCCTTTGGAATTTGCTACATCCTCTCAAGACCTGGTTCAATGCTCACTTTGGCAAAATTAACAATATTCTGAAGACAATTAGGAGGCCTCAGATGCTAACAGGTTGCTATTTCATGAAGAGAATAAATTCAGATCCAATATTAAGTCTTTAGACCCTCTGATCTTTATTCCAACGTCAATCAGTTGTGGACGTGAATTCCACCATCCATAGAATGCGTGACCAGATTCCAATTGTCGATGGTTGCAAATGCCAATTCTCGTACATAATTTTGTCGCGCGTCAGTAGATTTGGCATCATACTTTTGATGCATCAGACTGGCAGATAATAGTTATATGTTGGTCCAAATTTTATGTCTCCCTTTGACAGATTCTAAGAGCATGTAAGAAAAGTTAAGAGATTGTTTAAGCTCTCGCTAGTTCGTCTTCTGAACTTGAGCCACTATATGCTGCCAAATTGAACAGGGTTTCCATTCCTTCAAATCGAGAGTTTTTCCTATAAAAAAGGTAGATGGGAATTTCTTACATTCTGAAGGCTGTTTTGCTTTGGACTTGTTCAAGGTCGTTGCCTCTCCATTGGAAAGAGAATGGATGAGTATTTTGCACACTTTCTTTCCAAGAGGTCACAACTTAGAAGGCAAGTCAAACAATGGACGTTCTCTTGGGGTACATCAAGCTTCTGCAATGTTGTGGAGAAAGGGCAGTAAACCTTCATTTGCTCGTCTTAACAACAAAGTTTGGGTTCCTTTTAAAGTTCTTCCTCTTGTTGCTATAAGTTTTCCTCCTCCCTTGCCAGTTTCCGAGGAGACCGGTTCCCCTCCTGATGATGTGGAACTAAATCATGAAGGGGTCCCTCACCTTTATCCTCACAAAATATTTGGCTACAGAAATTCCGAAAGAAGGCCGGTATTCCTTTCCTTTCTTATGTCTCTTGGGTTATTTTTCTCTCCAAGTATACAACTGGAATTTGGTTCGTATGCTTTTGTTACTGTCTGATTTTTTTGCTTTTGTTCTGGGTCTTCATGTGGGCTTCCTTCTGTGCAGAAAAATAAAACTCCAACCCTCCACCCCCTCCCCCTTAATAATAAAAAAAGATTAAAATAAAAAAATCGAGGTGCACCCTTTGTCTGGTCTTTGCTATGAGGTCTGTTACAGGCCGGTGGGTTTCAACCGACCCCCCCCCATCATCGATTGATGAAAAAAAATAACCTCGTACCTTCTCCACAATGAAAAAAACATTTCCAGAAAACCCTATTAACCCCTTTCCCCCTTCCTCAGCCAGCGGCATTACATTCGTAATGCCCGGATCATATGTATAGGTGCACCCCTTCCCCCCTAAACAATAATTTTTAAAAAAAAATAACTCACCTTGCCCCACTTCAACAGTAAAAAAATGTTTTACAAAGTCACAAGTAGTAGAAAAGGACCCAAAAAATAACAAAAAATGGAAAAAAGTCAAAAAAACAGCCTGGCATCCCGCATAAAGAGCCTGGCATTGCACCCGATTTTTTGTGGTCAAACAGCCTTGAGCCTGTGACCTTATGATTGTAATGCCCGCATCATACCTTAAGACATGCTATTTACACATCGGTGCCTAGTTGTTTGAAAAAATAAACAAAAATAAATCATATGTATAGGTTTGAGCCAAGGTGAAATATGTTTTAAACCATCGCAGAGGTACCCTTTTAGGTATAGGAAGTTGTCTACAAGGAATTTTGTAATTCCATAACCGGAGTTGTAGTTTTGTTTCACCATATTAGGTGCGCGTTGTCAATTGGCCTCCTGGTCTGCACAACATTAACCACTGTGCTTATAAGAGCTATGGTGATGCATTTGAGCATCGATTCAATGTTGTTTCATGCACAAGCATTCGCTTATGTTGACCTCGTTCCTGTGGCAGTTATGTTGGTGGGTTGCAAAACTGGATATCCTCATGTTCTGAAAAGTAAATCTGGCTTGAAAAACTTCCAAACCAGATTTGCTCTAGACTAGTTGAATGCAATGCTTCTTGCCTCATCAATTTAAGAAATTGGAAACACTTGAAAAGAAAAAAAGTTCCAAAATTGATATAGACATTACCTGTATATATTGATGAAATTCCTGATTAGTACCTGCTAGGCATTAATCAAGAATTTCCTGATAGCTTAGAACTGTTGTTGAATTGTTCTGGGGTTGTATTATGTATGCGCCTTTTAGATTAAGGGTAAACCCAATCTGCCATCTAATTTGCACTTGGCATCAAACATTTGCCACAACACCATGAGAAGAATAAATGTGAGTTAGTTGGCAATGAGGTGCAACCCAAGTGCAATGAGACTTTAACTTCATGTGGGCTTCCTTCTGTACAGAAAAAAAAAAAAAAACTTCGTACCTCCACCACCCTAAACCCCCCTCAACATTAAAAAAAAATTAAAGAATCAAGGTGCACCCTTTGTCTGGTCTTTGCTGTGAGGTTTGTTGCGGGCCGGTAGGTTTCGACCAACCCTTCCCCCCATAATCAAGCTGTAAAAAGAATAACCCTTTAAACCCTCTCCGCCATGAAAAAAAAAATTCCAGAAAACCCTATTAACCCCTTAATCCCCCCCCCCCCCCCCCCACAACCATCGGCATCCCACTCGTAATGGCCGGATCATATAAATAAGTGCACCCCTTTCGCCCTAAACAATCAAAAAATAAATTAAAATAACTCGCCTTGCCCCCTTCAATAGTAAAAAACAATTTACAAAGTTACAAGTAGTTTAGGTTAGTTTAATTAAGTTTATTCTATTTTAGCTCAGTTTAATTAATTAAACCAACCGTAACCCCCTTATGAACTTGAGCGAAAAAAAAACCCCCTTCTCATCCCTTTTCAACATTAAAAAAACACAAAAAAAAACTCCCTCCCATCCCCCTTCGACATATTGAAAAAAACCCCTTTCAAGTTCCCCCTATTCGTAGCCACTCCGCATGAAAAAAAAAAACCATCCCTTTTTCCCTTCCTCCTTCCACATGTCAAATGAAAACAAAAAAAAAACATTACCCTCCACCCCCTTCCCCCTCCACGATAAAAAAAAAAAGAAGAAAAAAAATCAAGGTGCACCATTTCCCCCGGTGCACCGTCTCCCCCGTCCCATAATGAATTTGTACAAAAAATTACCCCCGGTGAACCCCTCCCTACCCTCTCCACAATGAAAAAAAACATTCCCAGAAAAACCCAATGTACCCCTAAACCCCCCCCTCTTCCTTCCACCTTCTCATATATCCCGGGAAAAAAAAAACATTAACCTCCATTAAACCCCCTCCCCCTCCCCCTCAATACTAAAAAAAAAGGAAAAAAATCAAGGTGCACCCTAAACCCCCGTCGTACAATGAATAACCCACAAACCCTGGCCCTCCTGACCCAGTAAAAAATAATTGTTGAAAGTTACAAGTAGTAAAAAAAATAACAAAAAGTAACAAACCTTCCCCCTTTCGCCAGTAAAAAGTAATTTATAAAACTTATGACCAGTAAAAAAGTAACAAAAAGTACTAAAGTCAACACAAACAGCCACAACATCGCGCTAAAACAGCCAGGCACCGCTTCCTTATTTTCTTGGTCAAACAGCCACCAGCCACCGGCATTACACTCGTAATGCCCGGATCATACCTATAGGTTGTTTGCACGCAAGGGAAAACTATTACGAAAAGTGAAAAAGTAGATTTGTATGTATAGGTTTGAACCAAGGTGGAATATGTCTTAAACCATCACGCAAGTACCTTATAGTACAAGACAACTTGTCTACATGAGTTTTGTAATTCCATAAGTGGAGTTGTATATTTGTTTGACCATATAAGGTGCGCCTTGTGAGTTGGGTTAGTGGAACATTCTTTAGTAGCATTGTTTATCAATATTGTCCAATATTGATTATCATTTACTAAATCAATACCAAAAAAAACCTCAACCTCCGCCCCCTCCTCTTCAACACATCAAAAAATCAAAATAAATAAATAAAAGCGCACCCCCTCCCTTGACGTTTGACCCCCTATCCCTAGCCACTCCACGATGAAAAAAAAAAATTAAAAAAAAAAAAGAAAAAGACACCCCTTTCGTTTCCTCCTTCCACATGTCAAATGAAGGAAAAAAAAAACATTACCCTCCACCCCCCCTCCCCTTCAACAGTAAAAAAAAAATAAGAAAAAAAAATCAAGGTGCACCCTTTCCCCCGTCCCATAATGAATTTGTAAAAACCCTAAACCCCTGGTGAACCCCTCCCTATCCTCTTCGCAATGAACAAAACATTTCCAGAAAGACCCAATGTACTCCTTTCCCCCCTCCTCCTTCCACCTTTTCATATATATATAGGGGAAAAAAAACATTGACCCCCACCCCCCTCCCCCTCAACAATAAAAAACAGAAGAAAAAAAATCAACTTGCACCCTTTCCCCCATGGTGGAAATGAACCCTCTTTGGAATAATGACTAAATTTTTTTGAGTAACACCCAACACCCAAATTTTTTTCCAGGTGGTGATAAAAGAAATGTCACTTAATTTGATGATTGAAAGTTGGTGATTGAATTTTTTGGCCCCACAAATTAATGACGTAAAAATTTAGGAGCTAAAAATTTTTGGTCACCAAAACCAATCTAACCAAAAAGTTTCGGTCAGTGAAACAAATGGTTGATGACCATTTTCATGGATTTTCTACTAACATGTCTAGAAGGATGTCAACATGACAATGGATGCAAATTGGGGACATCACTTCCATTTTAACAACCTTAATGTGCACATGAATATTCATGGGAGTTGCACCATTAATTTTGTTTGATTTAATTATACCATTTTGGATAATAAATCTTTGGATCAAAACATCACCAAATGTTTATTCAAATTTTTAAAAACTTGTGGTTTCACCAAATTCATAGGCAAACCATCATTGATAGCAAAAAATCCCCAACAAATAGATATATAACCATGAGGTATCCAATTTGCAACTTGTGTTCTTACAACACAAGTTGTGAAACATTCACATCAAACATGTTGTCAAATTATACATTTACATCTTGAATATCTAGGAGTGATGAGGATCACATTTCAATGGGTGCAATTGATGGAATATTTTCATCAATTCCACCCGCACTTTCCACAAAACAACATGCCCCCCTCTTCAACCATTGAACACAAAAAAACGTAAACATAAACAATAAACAAACAACTAATACTTTGAAACAATCAAGGAACTTTCAAGCTCCTAAAAATGAAAATCACAAAGTGATTAAAGAACTTACTTTTTGTTAATGCATTAAACAAGAATGTTGCAAAATTTCATAGATTCATTGAACAACCAAATTGAGCGAATGCTTCCCTATGTTTATGCCTCCCAATTCATTCAACAACAAGACGAAGTTGATGCTTCATGATTTGTCCAACAAAAAAACATAATTGATGTCTTTCGATTCGTTTAACAACAAACATAGTTAATGTTTTCTAATTCACCAAAGCAATGAACCTAGAGCTGATTTGCCAAGCAAGAAGACACAAAACCATAGCCCTTCCATCCAAATTTGCCAAGCAATGAAAGCAAATACAACAAAAAAGCAATTTGAATGCAAATCACAAAAGTTTTGTCCTCATTTACAGAAGTTTGAAGAATATGTACAAAAGGAGAAATCTGCTACCATTGACATTTTGTAGGAGTAGGTTTGGGCCAAGTGCAACTAATGTGGTACTTTCACCTTCTTGAGTTTCCACGTTGTTGTTCTAGAATGAAGCACTAATATTTAGCTACATTTAGTAGATTTATCCATAAAGTGAGGCGATTATGGACCGAGATTCGGCTAGTTTCGGCATAATCGTGCATCAACGTGTAACTGGGAATGAAAATTTTACAAAATGAAATAACTGAGACCCAAACTAGTTTTGCCACCAATTTTGATGGTCAACTGAGGTTGGTCCTGTCTTTCCTTTTTCCTGAGCGCCTCCATTGCTGCTACATATATATTTTCAGTGTTCCTACCTGTACAACTAGTATAATTAGTCTCGAACCTTGTGCATTAAATGCTGAGTTTCAGCTTTTCATACTGAGATCTAATAAAATTTCCTTGCTTTGCGGCTGCCACTGAAAAGGGGAATAGTGGACGAAAGCAGACCGAAAAGAAGTCTGAAGACAAGGTGCCTTTACCGATAAGGCTATTATTACATGGCTAAAATAGTCGTATGTTACCGATTTTACTGTTTATGAAGTGATTTAGCAGTAGAGTGGTTCCTGGAAGAGTCCTGGTGATCTATTCTAAAAATACAGGATCGCAATTTCATTTGATAGAAGTGAGTTTTGGGACCATGAGAATATATTAACAAATTTGAATTATATCCCCCCCCACAATTCATGTCCTTGTGATTAAGCTAGGCCAAAATAGGTGATGAGTAGAGTTGAGAATATAAATTTTGCTCAACTAATAAGGAATTGCATCATGCACCCATTATACCAAAAAATCAACTTTTGGGGATGGTTAAGGGTGTTGAATTTTTTTGTTCCCAATGTGTTCCCATGGAGTCCCAATGGGTTCTCCATATGTTCCTCAGTTTCCCAATGTGTTCCTTAACATGTTCCCCAAAATACCTTACCCTATCCCATTATCTATATGCTTTGCCCAGCATTGTCAGCTCAAACTTAAATAGATAGATAAATATTGAGACTCCTGTATTTTTATGTTTGGAGTGAATACTTCTAGATTGGGGAGTCTCCGAAATTTCAATTTTTTAAATTTATAGACTAATCCCCTTTCATGTGCTATTTGACACTGCACACTTTGTGCTTCAACATTATTGGAACTAGTGTAGCCTGTGCTGTTGGCGCAAATGTGAATACATTGACGGCACAATCTATTTTTCCTTCCAAACCCAATTTTTGTATATGTTTTGAATTTTTAGCAACAAAATCCACTCAAAAATCAATATCTTCCACACAGTAGCTCTGAAAATTGTGAAATAAACTCTATTAAATCTAACTTGTCAAGGGCTTTCCAAAATCACCAAGAACACCCCCAAATTCCAATATTCTTTTGGAGATCTCAACTTGACAAAACAAACCACCTTGCTTGAGAGATAGATGGTCTCCATGACCTTCCATAATGACAACAATAGAAAAATGAGAAAAGACAAATGGTCTCCATGAAGCTCCATGATAACAAAAGTAGAAAAATGAGAAAAGACTGACCTTTTTTACAATGCAAGAGGGCATTTGTGGGGGTTTGCAATTTTGTGCAACTTATTTCATTTGGGCCATGTTGTCATCCATTTTCATCCAGCACATTGAAGTTCTACTTGTAGTTCCTAAAGGTATTATCAAAATGTTTAAAATAAGGCATTGGGAACACATGGGCACTACCTATATATACATATTTTGAACAATTTTGATCTGTATAATTGTCAAATTTGGATAAGTATTTGAGTAGATGGCAACCTAAATTGAGGTATAAATTTTGTTAATTTCACTTCAAAATATACAAGTTCGTTATTTGTCCAATAGGCTTGTGTTGATCCAAATGAGATTGTTGCATCTATGCATTGATCTGCATGTGATTTAAATGAGTGTCATAGATAATAGTCAATTCAGAAAACATGAATTTAAAATGACATTGCTTCCCAAAAGTTTGTAATATTATTGATTCAAATGTGTGGATTAACATGTTCACATTGAAATCCCCAATTATTGTAGACATTTGGGTGGGGGGGGGAGGGAGGGAGATATTATTAAATCAATAAATCTCCATCTCCTTCACCATTATTCTTACCTCTTCCTCACATTTTCAACTAAGGCTTCAATTAAAATTTGAAGATTTATTTAACTATTAAATTACATTCCATATACAAATCTTAAAAAATTAGTAACATGATTGTTTAGGCATGAATATGCATTTTTGAAACAAGATGATTATTCAGCTTTTCATATTTGATTCATATTGGCTTTTGTAGTTAACTTAAAATGTGATTGCATGATATTTTGACTTGAAGTATGTTATCACTAATAGGAACAAAAGAGTTTGTACATGCAAATGATTACATTTTCATAATGCATGTTGGTATGAAATCACTGCATATTTTGGAATATAATGGTTTTAGAAGGTGGTAGGTGCACTTTGGAGATTTAATTATATTGAAAAAAAGGTTTTAAAACAATACGAAGGAAAATTATTGTAGGAGCTAAGGATTAAATCTAGGTTTTGAACCATATGTCAATGTACAAGTTATTTTTGAATTGTGGCCATATTTATTGAATTTATTTTGCTTTATGTGTAAATAAGAACACAATTTATTGTATCATAGTTTTATGTAATCAAAATGAAGAAATAGGTTATTTTCTTGAACATTTTAGATAAACTGATGTATATATTACCTATGAAATTGTTATTTTAAAAAGATCTCAAAAGCCCCTAGAATCATAGATATGGTAATGATTAAGTTTTTTTTCTTTCATATATTGATGCAAGGTATAGTAAATAGTATCAATTATGTTATGTCCTTGATTAATGGACAAATATAGGTGAAATTCTTGTGCATATTTTTCAAACAGACATGTTTTGTTACTTATGTGAAATGATAATGTCGATTGTCATAAGAACATCAAATGATTGGTGTTTTAAATTTGTATTTGCGTAATGAAATTGCATATATAATATACTTGCAAAATAATTTGATTACATAAAAGGTTCACAAACTATATGGGTATTAAATTCATGGTTCATGGGATATGGATAAAGTAAGGTTTTGAAAGGTTAACTACGAGGTTTGGGAAGGGAACTATAGGTAAAATGGGTTCTTCTAGGAAATAATTTTGGGTATGATGATAGTTGGGCATATTTGGAAGTAAACACGATAAAATTTGTGTATACCCAAATTGTATAGTTTAGTTTATGTAGATACATAGATGAAATCATCAAGAACATATTTTGTATATGGACATGTTTGTTTTGTGTGAAATGAAAATGGTGTTTTCTTTATAATTAGTTCATAATTATTTTATAGCTTATATGTCACTATGATGTGTCCTGATATATAAAATGAGTACAAGATATGATTGTGATAAAAGATTTGTAAACAATTTATGTCTTTCAAAATTTAATTAATGGAGAACATATGGATATTGTAAGGTTTTGTAAGTTAAGTATTATATGTTTGGGAACTATCTAGGATTTTTTTGTAACATGACTGTTGGGCACATATTCTTTACAAAACATGATTTTTTCCTCCCCATATATGAGAGTTTGCTGGACAAGATAGTTGAACTGGGATTCAGGGCAGATGTGTCGATTTGATATGAATTTGAATGTGATGATGACTTACTTCCTGCACAATTTCAAGTGATCAAGAATGGGGATCTCTGTACAACCAGAAATCTTTGGAGAATGAAGAAGACAAAATGATTGTGGGAAGAAGATTGACAACGAGTTCCATTATGCAAAGTAGTTTTTATAGACTACCCGTGGTGTCACGTGATGATGATGAAATTCAAGGTGATATGCTCGCAACATAGACATCTGATATGATATTTTGGCTTGTGTTGAAACTTGAGATTAGTTATAGAGTTATAATATCATGAAGGATTTTTGGTTTCTTTTAGAGGATTTTTGGAAGATTATATTTTGGCATGGTGAAATATTTGAGTTCCCATTATTCGTCTTTTGCCTTAAGATACTTTTAAAAATGTAAATGGCAAGGCCACAGTGTGACACACCCCCTTGTTATTTTTTTTATGAATTTGTGTAATGGTGCAAGGCCACATTCTTATATGCATAGGTTGGCCACTAGCTTATATTGTTGGTGGTGATGCTGTCATGTTCTTTAATCTTCAAACTGTTGTGGAGGTTTCTCTGCAACCTATTAAGTCAGTTATTAATACTGCCATGTTACATTCAAAGTGTTGTCTTGGGGATTTCTTTGCAATCTCAGATTTATGTTATACACAAGAAGAGTTTGAAATTAATTAAATACATGTTTTGTGGGAATGATTTTTTTTTTCTTTTTTTTGGTGGTGATGGAAATCTTTGATTGGCCCATCACAAATAAATAAATAGAAAAAATTCAAGCTTTAGATAGTCCCAAAATAGATGCATTGTAATAACCTCCTTTGGGCTGGATATTAAGGCTTTCAAGAGTAGAACTAAGGTAAAGGATATGGGATAAAGTGAGGAGCGATTGGGAACATGTTGGATTTTTGTTGTTCCCATTGTGTTCTTATCAGTTCTTACTTCATTTCCAAGATGTTCCACAAGTTCTCATGTGTTCCCCCACAAGAAAAAATACTTGAACCCCTGGGGGCAAAGGGTGCATGCCGCCTGACCTCAATGTTGCAAGAATTATTTTTGTCTACCTATGTTCTTTGCCATTTTTGGCCTAGGCTAGTAGTATGGGCACGATCTATGGGTGTGTATTATAATGGAGTCAAAAAGGTAACATTTTCAATGAATCATGGCTTTTTAGGCTCATGGTCTAATGACTTTGTGTTAGGTCCATCACAAATAGACCATGAAACATTATCCAAAGTGCATTTAATGAACCTTTTCATCTATTCCTATTCCACTAGTCCCTTAGGCCTTCAACCTTGGTGTAAGGTGAATTTGTACCTTTGACATGTTTTTTTCCCAATCAAAGTTTTTTAACTTTGATGGTCATGGGCTTTGAAGCTCTAGTGTAAAGAGGGCTCAAGGGATTGATCTTGAATTGAACTCATGAGGATAGTCCGAGGGCATTCTGTACATCTAAGTTGTAGTTTCTTGTCAAAATGTGTATTTTAGATGGATGATGAAGTAAATCTTATTGATGTTAATAGAGTAAGTAGCACTATCAAGCCAATATATCCTAGCAGTCGGTGAGTGTCATTGTGGGTGATCTAGAAAGTGACCCAACATGTCTACCACTATGTGGCAAATCTCACTTGGTGTTATTGTTAGTTAAAGTTTTCTCATTGATGAGTGGCATGTTGTGCATTGTAACATGTTTTTACAAAAATTCAAATCTTCAAACTCAAATCATGAGCAAATACAAGCAAGAATCATGGCCAACACTGTCTTCTGCGATATATGTTAGTTTGCACTTCAAAGCCTTTTGCAATTTGTAAAGAGGAGGCACAATCATGATGATTATTTATCTTCACTCTTTTTCTCTTCACAAATGACAATAGTGTGCATACATTATTTACCTCCATTCATATAAAGGTGTTATGATTCTTAGAATAGAGGCTTACAAGTGGTATCAAGAATGGGCTTCATTGTGAGTCATCATCTATCTTCATACTATTTGCAACCCAAATTGCTTAATTTCAAAAATGTTTTTGCACAATCCATCCTAATGAACAACTACAAATACAAGAAGTTCACTTGATTCGAAATCTAAAAGCAAATACAAGTTTTGATGCATAGGTTGAATCGATTATAGTTGAGGTGAGGTGTGGTGATGGCACAAACATGGATTTTAGTGATGCCAAAATATGATATCATGAAATTCCTAAACTCTTGTATCTAAAAGCAAAAATGTTGTTTGATGCGTAGATTGAATTGATCATGGCTCAGGTGGGGTGTGATGATGGCACAAACATGGATTTTAGTGCCACCAAAAATGCACATGAAATTCAAAAATATTGCATGTTTCAAAATATGTTGGCCATCTTGTGTGGGTGGGCATGGTATGAAAAATTGCAAGAAGAGGCAATGGTGTTGCATCTAGGGGATGCGTGTTGCAAATCCTTTAAAAACTTCAGGAAAAACAAGAAGATGAAAGGAGTTAAAGAACATATCATGTTTTTGACCCTTCATCCAATTTGGATTCACAAGTCTTTTGTTTTGACTGGATAGGGGGGGAACATTTAGGATTCTCATGTTTTTTAAATTCTTATTCACCATATTCAGTGCACCAAATTCATGTTTTCCAACCCTAAGTGGCAGTTGCTTTCTAAGTTTATGGTTTAAGTTTTTAAGGTTTGAATTTTCAAGGTTATTATTCGATATTTTTATCTTCATAACAATATTTGAAGAAATAGTAGGTGCTCATGTAGGTTAGAATGCAAGTTCCAAAGTTGTGTGTGTGTGTTTTTTTTTGGAGTAAACCCATTATATGAGTCCGTCCATATACAAAAGTTGTGTTAATAAAACCTAAAGATAGGTTATATTGTTATGACAGTGTATGTTGTGAGGAGTTAGGGAACAAATATGTTAGCAAACTAGAGTCTATCAATATTCAAAGTCCTTTGCAAAAAACTGAATGATGGCAATGGATTTGTTTGCTTGTAGGTAGTATTTAGGAGAAGCTCTCATGACACTCTTTATGAAGCCACAATTTTCACAAGGATATGAGTACCTGATTTGGTGCTCTAATGACGTCAATTGGTACTGCCGTGCTTCTTAAATTGGATCTATGTTATAAAACATTGAATGGAATTCATGTCCATGTATGTGTAAGAAAATGGAGTGAGATATTTATTATGAAAGGAAAGGAGAAGAACTCAACATCATTTCCAGCTATGGAGGTGGATACGGAGGTCTTTGTAAAAGGGACTTGCACTTCCTTGAAGATCTACACAATTTTCCATAGTGTTAAAAGCATCTTGACATCATGATTCCAAGCAAGGTAATGAAGCTATCCTGCACAAAAGGCTCTGGCAAGCTTGCCAGACTTTCATTGAGTTTATTAATGGCAAAGGCAAGCAGTCATTGGGCAATGGATCACTAAGTTGCAGTGAATCTAGATCTCTAGCAAGACTGGAGTTGTGTGGTGTACACACAGGAATTGTGCAAAGTAGTGCCCAAGGACATGATATAATCTATGCAAATACTCTGGATGTGTACACTTGAGACGGATGTCTATATGAGAGAATGTCTGTCTGTTTTCTTCAGTAAAGTTATGATGCTCCTTGAAGTTTCTTTGTGACCATTCAAAGAGCCACAAAGTTTGGCTTTTCTCTTGAAACCTATAGTGGAGTCTGCTCCCTGACACAACAACAATGAGAAGATGGGTCTGCTGGCACAATTTAATTTTCCACCACTGTGTTATGGAACTGGGCAATCCTATCTGTAATGATGGTTATAAGCAGATTAACTTGCAATCCTTAAGACTCATCCTGGATCAATGGCCACTTTTCAAAGGCTGGCAGCACATCAGCTTTGTGATCACAGTCTAGTGGTAATTTGCAATCTGGAAGAAGAAAACGCAACATGAATGCCAAATGCCTGAAACGGGAAATATATCTGCACTTTCTGGTGGAGATGATTTTGAGATGTTGCAAGTAATCTTAGCTGTGAAGGAAATCAGACAACAATAAGCTACATGAAGGAGCTGTCAACACTTAAAAGCTGTGGTGGCATAGATGCAACATTGCTGGTCGTGTCCTTGATGAGTTTCGGATACTTCAGGCCAATGATTCACAGTTTCTCTGCTCTGGGGCAACAGCAAGTCCACAAAGAGATGACTCTTATCTGACTTTCAAAGTCACTGAGTACCAATATGAGAATTCCTTGAACTGGACTACTGTACCTGCAGCTACTTTCCTTCATTTGCAAGAAACAGCTTCATCCAGAAGACAATTCCTCTTCACTTGAAGCTCTGGCACCTGGGTATTCTTAAGGTACTGGCCAAGACCAGTGTCATTTGCTGTTGGTTCTATCCCTGGACTTGGATTTACATCTTTTCATTGGAATACATATGCCTCTCAAATAAACATTAGAATATTGACAAATATGATAAATGTAAAGTTGACAAACACTGTCATAAGAACCAGTTGCAGAATTGCAGCAAATAAGAGAGCAAAGATGCAAGATCAGAAAAGTAGTCAAGACATTCCTGTTTGACAAATGGTTCATTTCTTGCACAGGAAAGAACAGTGCCACAAAATCACCTAGATCCATCATCTAAACATACATTTTCCCCATCATCTACAACGGACTTTGCAGCCTCTTTATCTCTTGATTCCTTTTCTTTTTTATCCTGCTCCTGCTCTATGTGAACTTTGTAAAGACTTCATGGAGTACTGCACAAGGTTAAGCTCACCTGCCATCCTGCCCAATGGCAACACCCTTCAAAAAAAACATCCAAAGTGGACATAGTTTATCAGTCAAGACAACAAGACAAAGATACTACATATAAATCCCTTCACTCTTTGATGACAAACTCAGAGTTTTCTATCTCTGAGTTCTGAAGAGGAAGAGTTCTATATGTTGTCCCAATTGAAGGCATTGTTCTCGCTTGAAGAGATGCCTGGAGCTTCAGTTGCTTCTGACCTGAAGAAGTTGCACAACAACACATGCGCAGAGCTCTCTCACGTAGTCTATTTCCTCTTGCAACAACCAGTTCATCTATGGTTGGGACAAATTAGAATGCACTGTTGACACCCAAGCATATTAACAGATGTTCACAGCTCTGATCCTCCCCTGCAAATCTTCATGGAATCAAGATGGATCAAACAGGAGAGGAGGTGAACTTGAATCACAGGTGGGCTGCAATTGTAGGGCAAGTTCTTACCGTATGTCTTCAGGTCATGAAATTTGGTCATCATGTCATTAAACAATTCCATTGACCTGCTAACTTTCAGGTTCTTGTGACCATCTCTACCATTTTGCAACATCAATATTTCAGGAGTAGTGAAAATTATCTGCAAATGGTTAGTCATTGATATGGTATTTGCACTTGACATATCCTTCAACATGATGAAGAGAGCAAGAAGGGCACTCCATTACCACAAATGGTCAAGGAATCCTAGTTTCAAATGTGGCAAGCCACAGCAACAAACATAGTTGCATGCACCTTTGCCCTTGGTAGGAACTAGGATCACTTTGATTAAAAAAAAAAGGGAAATTTTAAGGGATTGAATGTTTCTTTGGTTGTGTTCTAGAGCAGAGTTCAGTAGAGCTTCTGATACCAGTCTCAAAATTTCTGCAATATGAAGAGGATGAACCACAAGACAGAATGTCATTCTCACTGTTCCCCAGCTCTTATCTTCCTATATATTTCAAGAGGTAACCATGCACATGCAGAGCAAAATCCCCCATATACAGAATCATATTGACTCTCATATTGACACTCATATGCATTCCCATCAAGTGTCACCATGGGCCAAGGCTTTGTAGACCAATTCACTATCATTCCATCTAGCATGAAAAGATTGAGACAATGACATAGGTGATTACACATTAAGGTGGACCAAAAGTGGCAAATTTTGGAGTCTACAATTTTCTTTTTTCATAAATTTTAATGCCAATATTTGATGTTTTGGGAATGCAAATTAGTCCATTTGAAGGTAGGAGGTAAAAAGAATACCTAAACCCTAAACTTACAAGTTTTCAAATTATGACATATGTTTCAATTTGATCAACTAGAGGAAAAGTTGGAAGCAAAAACATGGATTTTTTGAAATTTTATAGTTGACAAATGTTCTATTGGGTAGTAATGTCACTTTTTACAAAACAACGTTTATCAAATTTTCCATTTCAATAAATTATGGACTTTCTAAACTATTGGTAATCTCGCAAATTCCTAATAAATAAAAATATTAAATTTGATTGGAGACCTGCATTTTTGGAACACTATAATTCCAAATCATAGTAGATAAAAAATATCAACAATTAAACAATGTTTACTTTGTTATAAAAGTCCATAACACTGTTTATGGACTATGATCATCACATCTTGTATCACTTGAAAAGTCCACCTTGTAATGAAATGATGGCATTTTATCTTTATTTTTTAGAATTTGAATCTTCAAGTGTTATAATGTAATTAAATGAGACCCTTTTAAAAGTTTCATCAAACCTCAACACATATTATACCAAACTTAAAGGTACCCCCATAAAAATTGCCTTTGTTTGTCCAAAAAATGGACGAGGTTTACTTTATAACTACCTACATTATAAAACATTGTAGAACTTTGTCACATAATTTTGACACTTTCCATTCAATCCAAAACGGCAAAAAATGCTTCACACAAACAATGCAATGTGGAACGTCTCGTTGACCCATTGATGATTTTGATAAGTTCAACAAACTCACCTTTTAGAACTTTGGGCTTGATAGACTTGGGTTTTCCAAAGCATTCCTTCTCTTCACACCTCCTCCGAACTTTGTTTAAATATACTTTTCCTTTGTCATTATAACTCAATGAATTGTGTATATGCACACCACATTGCACAAAACCAATAACTTGGGAGTTGCTTTTACATGGAAATGTAATGATTATGAAAAACTAACACCCTTGAGTATTCATCACAACTAGGTGCACAAGAATTTGCAATTACACATTGGAGCTAAGTTTGCAAACCCTTGTTTTCTCACAATTTCGAAATGTTGAAAATCAATACATTTGAATCTTGTTCAGTTGCAAGTTTTAGCAGGCCTTAAGTTCATCCAACCTAGGTAAAAAATTCATCCACTTGAATTGAATTTTGACAATTAGACATTTAGTTAGGCTAAAAGAAATGACTTTTTGTTGACCTAATCATCCACTCAAAAGTTATGTGTTTATTTTGTTGCAACTCATTCTTTTGGATTTGGTGGTCCTTATTGTTGTTATGCGTTCAAGGTGCATTCACTACAATTACAAATGTGAAAGTGGTGGATTGGATAATGTAACCAAACCATGTGTTACATTGATCTACATCAAACCAGATAAATATCCATCATGCAAGTTTCTATTTTGAAGTATTGTTCATTTGATCAATTTTTGACATAATTGAACTATAGTAGGAAATTATTATAGAGAACATCAGACAAGATGATGGTGTCACAAAGAGATATCTGCTCTTGGTACTATTACAAATAAAACAATGAAAGTTCGTAGACTTGTAAATAGGAATGTTATTGGTTGATTTGTGTTCATTAAACCTTGTCATTTCATTAATAGTTGTTGTAATCTCGTTTTTTTGTAGGAGGGATATTCATAAACATTTGGAAAATTCTCTTTATGAAGCCCCAAATATGTACCCCAAAGGTGAAAACAAATTAATTATAGGGCACATTCGAAACTTATATTACATTTGAAATTATAAGATGAATGATAACTCGTTAGGAAACAATTTTTTGCATAGACTAAGTTAACGTAACCTATTAAACTTACTTAACTTAGTTTACGAACTAGGTTATAATAGCCTATTCTAGCAACCTATTAGCTATTAGATATTATATTATGGAAGACCCATGGATAATTGCAAAGAAAACCCATGGATAGGTACATTGAAGGGATAATAGTCCAATTGAAATAATAAAGTTTGCCATGTGTGGTTTATGTTTTTTTGTACATGTGGTAGAATATATTATTGTTGTTGCAACATTCATTGTAGTTCAAAAAACAATTACGTTATTATCCAGATTGATGGATGCAATCACAATTGTTTGACATTGTTCACTTTTCATTTACATTTTCAATGGAAATCATATTAGTCGTAAGGTGTAGTCATATCTATGACCACAATTTGGTTCAACCTTTCTTGTAGTTGCAACTACATTGATACGGAGGACTAACATACTGTTAATCATAAAATAAGTTGGTTTGAACATTAGGTGCATAGTAGTCCCAAAAATATGGTCAAAATGAACAACATTTCTTATAGTGGATTCACTTCACACTAACACGATCCTTACAGAAATATGCAATTGTCAAAACATTTATTAATATAACCTTTCATGGTTTTGAAGTTTTATTGTGATTTATAAAATTACTATGCAATAAGGACCCCTTACAAGAATAATATTTAAATTGGACTAATCAATGAAAGAAAATACCTTTTTGGTCTTTTTGCCCTCCTAAAGTGCCATTTTCAACAATTCATTTTGGATCTATTTGTTTTGATTAACCTACCTACTTACTTACCTTGCCGTATGTCAACGTACCTACCTACCATGTCATAAATGCTACCTAATTTACCTTAGACTAGCCTAATTTATTAGGGTTGTGAATAGGAATTACAAGTATGATGAGTTGAATTCCTCACCTTTTAGAAAATAAACCATTTGAGTCCTTAACTAATGTACCACAACTTCAAAAGATGATGACTTTCTATCAATTTATTCATATGCCATGTTTATTACAAATCTTGGTACATAAAAGTTTACCTTATTAGATGATCCAACAAATAGATTTTAGAAATGTTTTGTCTTAAACTTAGTCACAACCACAAAAATAGAAAAAGTTCAATATTGGTTGAAAGAACCAATATTATAAGTTTTAATTAATTTCTAATGACAAAAACATTCTAAATGAAATAACTAAATTTGATTTTTTGGTCTAAAATTTGTGAAACAATCACAATGTGGACCTTTCACCAAGGGCTTTTTCATGGGTACCAAAAGTGTAGTAGAAGGTTGGGCACAATTTGGGAGAGTTAAAATGTGATCACAAAACAAAAAAAAATGTGCCTAGTATCTTCATATATAAATTATTCAATAATTGTTCAATATCCAATAATTCTTGGACAATAGGTTAAAACATGAAACATTACAAAACCACCTTGATTCATGGCTACTCATGAAGGGCTTTCCAAGAATATTAAGAGTGCAAGAATATTAAGAGTGCAGCAACTTGCAAATCGTTGAGGTTGGAGAGATCTCAAGATCACAAATGAAACAAAACAAAAACAACCAACCAACCCACCTTCCTTCATAGATACAAGTTAGAACACTACTCGTATATCGTAGCATTAATAATTTTTAGCCACTATATTATTTTCCATCATTTATTTGTTTTTTTGTCTTTTATTTCAAATTATGCAAATCATCATCATTCATATGGACATGATGACGAATCATGATGCGCGTCCCCGACGCGTTGTTCAAATTTTCTACTAGTTGACTTTGGGGGTTGCGAGCGAATCGGTTGTCAGTTTGGTCTCCTGTTGTGCTTCCCCCAAAAAAACAAAAGAAAGTTCCTCGAGACTCTAGACTCTATCTCTCATGGCCTAGTCATATAATCTCGAGCAGCGCTATTCAGTTACCGAGTCCCGACTGCCTGCAGCTGATCTGCATATTGATTGACTGCCATCAGCAGCAGCAGCAGCTGCGCCGAGTATTGAATCTCTTTGTCATTATCCCAGCTGCTACCTAGCTGAGCTGCAGGATCTTCATCAATGAGCACTTAGCTCATGATCTTCTTTCTAGACTATAAGATCTCGAATTTGGGTCCTGGTGATCTGAAGCTTGTTGTATAATCTGGAGCAGCAGCAGCTGGGGAGGGAGCAGAAATATTTTTCAGCTACCAGATAGCTGCTAGTGTGCTGCTGTAGATGCCATAGAATATTATGCTGATATCGCTGCAACGTCGTCCTCCTTCACAGGTACCACTTGCTGCCGGACCTGCTCTGCAATGGTTCGAGTAGGAGTTGGAATTCGTACTGTGGGATATCCTCAACAACTTGCGCGCTGCTTTCGAGTCTAATTTCTAGTTGTAGTGGTAGTAGCAGTAGATCCGATTTGCAGGACTACTACATACCATTGGGGTTGGTCTAGCGTAGTAGCTTGCGGGAGACTCGGACGTGGTTGTCAGTTTGTTTACAGCTGCTGTTAGAAGTCGTTTTGTTGTGTATGCAGTGCAGCGTTGAGGGCAAGATTCAGGTTGGCGTCCGCGTTTTTCTTCATTCACAATGTTGGTGGAAAATAGCAGCGCGAGACATGTGGAAGCGGCAGGCGTGTTGGGCGATGTGATCATCAAGGATGACAGACTTCACGGCTGCATCTCGTCTGCAAACTCCTGGTTGATTGTCCAGCTCAAAACTTTAGGCTCGTTTCCTAAAGATTTGGGGTGCCTAGCTCTGGTGCCTTTGCTGCTCGTGGGTGGGAGTCAGTTGCTCTCGCTGTTGCTATCGCACAAGTTCCTTGGAGTTGTGAGTCAGCTTGTATTTTGGTTCAGTAGCTCGGTCGAGCTTTTCGTCGACTGGACCAGCTTGGGGACTTCCTCTAATAAGGCTGCAGTCTTGGGCAGCATGCTTCTAGCATTGGCGCTGATGCAGCCAGTTTTCCTGACGTTGAAGAAGCATCTTGACTCCCGGCGAACCCCGACTTACCTCCTCGACCTGGCGCTCTTCAAACCGGACGACTCCTGTAAGGTTACGAAGGACGAGTACATAGAAAGGGCAAAGAAGACAGGGTTCCTTTTGGAGAGCAGTATTGAATTTCAGAAGAAGGTGCTGGACCATTCTGCTCTGGGAGACGAGACATATGCGCCCCCTTCCATGCTCACTTATCCGATCGATACCAGTCAGGCTGGATCTGACAAGGATGCTGACATCGCAATGTTCGCGGTGGTGGACCAGATCTTTGCAACCGGGATTGTGAAGCCGGAAGACGTGGGAATACTAGTTGTGACTTGCAGTCTGTTTTGTCCGGTCCCGTCTCTGTCGTCCAGGGTAGTGAACCGGTACAAGTTGAGAGAGGACATCGAGGCTTACAGTCTGGGAGGAATGGGATGCAGCTCTGGAGTATTATCCATCAGCCTGTGTCGTGATCTTCTAAAAGTGAATAGGAACACGCACGCTCTGGCTGTGAACCTTGAGGTCGTTAGTGGACAACAAGGCTACAGAGGCAACAAGAGTCGCTCCATGATGGTCACCAATTGCATCTTCCGTTGGGGCGCTGCTGCTATTCTCCTCTCCAATAAGCCAAGTAAAAGACTTTTGCTCTTGTCATGCATCTCTCGCCAGTGCACAAGCTCTGATGTGTACTGTCGTCGCATATATATATATATAAACCCATCACAACCAGCAGGATAACCATCTCTTCTAGGTAGCGTCCAAGTTTGATGATGTATGTTCTCCTCGTTTGCTGCGTGGCGCAGGTGACAAGACGAAAGCCAAGTACCAACTGATGCATGTGGTAAGGACTCACAGAGGAGCTGACGACAAAAGCTTCAATTGTGTGAGGTCGGGAGAGGACGAAGATGGATTCAAGGGTCTAACACTCTCGAAAGACATAGTACCGGCGTCGGCTATGGCTTTGAAGAACAACTTTACCAGAGTGGCGCCACTCATCCTTCCATTCTCCGAGAAGTTGAAGTATGTGACAAACTTGATTGCGCGCAAGGTGTTGAAGATGCAGTCCATGAAAGCATATATCCCAGATTTCAAGACAGGAGTAGATCACTTCTGTATTCATCCAGGAGGCAAAGCTGTGATAGATGGCATGATGGAGCACCTCAAACTTTCTGATTGGCACATCGAGCCTTCTCGCATGACTCTACACAAGTGGGGCAACACGTCTTCCAGCGCTATCTGGTACGTCTTGGCGTACATGGAAGCCAAAAACAGGGTACGGAAAGGTGACATCGTGTGGCAAATCGCTCTCGGCTCTGGCTTCAAGTGTAACACCGCCATTTGGAAATCCTTGCGCAACGAGCAAAGCGGTCCGTCTTGCAATCCTTGGTTAGATTTTATTGATAAATACCCACAGCCAGTGTGGACCAATCCCCCGCCGAGGACGAGCACGACGACATCGTCCAATCCCGCGTAACGCGATCCTCGCAGCGACGCTAAACCGCAATTAGCGCATATAAAAACTGGCAGCTGGCGAAATCATCGACCGCGAATACGATATTAACTACCCATCGTTATGTTTCCGAGATAGCTGATTCGTCAGGGTCAAAAAAAAGGAAAAAAAAAAAAAAACTTCCCAGCAGATCTGTTCAAAGTTCCTGGGACTTGTCAAGTCAGTTGCAGGCAGGTCGATGATCATCAGCTTGCTGGTGCCTGATAGCCTGCCTTAAAGTCGACGGAGGAAGTCGCAGCTCCGTGGCGTACTCAAAGCGTTCTTCTTAGATGCTGGCAGCCGCGTGCGTGCGTGGGGCATGTAATTCAACTCTGAAATTGTGTTTGAATACCACCCCGTTGTTGTACTTTTGCTTCTGAATCCTCCTCCTCCTCCTCCACTTCGTCGGTGCAACCGTCTGCAACGTCAACTTGTTCAAACTAGTGAGCTCCTTACGCTGTTGCAGATCATGTTCAATCGGTGTGTAAATTTCAATGTCTTGAAAATAAGTTGGAAATAATAAAATCCTCGTGCAAAATTATTTGTGCTAATTTGCATTGCGCTTGTAGCGGCAGCGATCTTAACCACATAATTACAATGTGAATCTTTATCTACACTAGCTACTACAAAATGTGAGTGTACTTCACTAGTTCCTGATCATTACACCATTGAATTCATTACTTTTCACATAGTCCCTTTTTATTAAGATCAATAAATTCATTCAAATTTTCACATAGTTCCCTTTTATTAAGACCAATAAATTCATTCAAATTCCACTTAACGTATAGGGAAACCTTTTGTTCTAATATCCTCTACTATACATTGATAACATCTTAGAACAACTTAGACATCACACGTTTTAAAATATGTACTTTCATAAAATTTGATAAGCTTTAAAAGTTCAAAACCAATGATGTAACACAATGCATATGCCATGGTTGTCAAATTGTTGCCCTTATTTTTCACAAATGCAATCACACAATGCATCAATCCAAACTTTGAAAACAATGATTCAAGTTGAATAGTCATATTTTGACCACTTGTTTCATTTGTTTCAAATAAGCTCATAATAACATGCATAGGTGTCCAATATTCATTTAAAAGTTTAAATCATAAGGGCAAAAGTGTCCACATTGCCCTTCCATCCAAAGATCAAAACTTGCAAAAACAAAGGCTACAAATGCAAGGTTTGGAAAAACATACAAATCCTTTGCAAGGAGCAATTCATCCCTCAAAACAATTTAGAAAGGAAATTTGGAACTTGGGGACATTGGTGTAAAATTACCTTCTTAACTACATGTTTTTAGTAATGGAAATTGTTTGATAACCTTTGCAAATGTATAACACCATATGCTCAATAAACATTTATTGTGCTTTAAAATGTTTTTATAAAAGTTTTGGACCCAAAATAAGTGGTGATTGTAAAACTAGAGTGTCCACCCCTTTTCTTCCCCTATTGTTGTGAATCATTTGCACGACCCATTGTTGCTTATTTTGCAAATTGCATTTTTTTCTAAATAAAAAACCTAGCATGCACATAGTGAACATGAATATTCATGGGAATCAATTATCCCATTACACGAGAAGCAATTATGTCCTTTATAACCAAGAAATCAATGAATACATGTTCTACACAAATATAGAATTGATTCTAATCATAGGATATTACTTCAAATCCTAGTGAAAAATATTGTAATCATATATTAATGGTGCATTGACTAGTAGATGATGAATGTTAATAATAAGGATGACATCATTTTTTCTTGCAAGTTTTCATTCGTATGGCATCCATGATTAATAACAAAGTGACATGGATGTTTAAAATATCATTTAAAAACATGAAAGATAAAATCATTTCAAATATGATTAAAAAATGACTATGTAAATGATTTGGACAAAATGATGTGTTTTCTTATACACAATGTGTTCATAAAAATTCTATACAATGATTCAAAAATGACCATTAGTAATTTAGTGTGAATATAAATGGACATAAGGAATTATGACACAAAGGGAGCTTATTTCAACTAATATTATACATATATAAAAACCTTGACTACATTTTTCTTAAGTATATTCAATATATGATCCATTTAAAAATATTATATGTGAATAAACTATATATTATAAATTTAAATAAATTTAAATGGTAAAAGTATGATATATAATAAGTTAGCAAATATTATAAACTATAAAATAAATATTTTATTTTACCCTACATCATTTTCAGCTAATTTAAAATATCAAATTACATTAAATTATTTTTGGTTATTATATGTTAGGTTATTTTCTATTATTATATAATAATCCTCCTTAAGCTAGGGTAGATATTTTACCTTATATTATTTCTAGTTATCCTAGATGTGTTTTACCTAGGGAATTTTTTTGTTGTTCCATTATAGGTTATTATAGGTCAATTTTTGACTAAATTTTAAGATAATCTATTTTAAAATTATTTTATTATTTTTATAAAATATTTCATTTTTATTATTTTAAATGGTTTTACCATTGGTTATTTTAGTTTAGGTCAAAATATAGTCAAAATATAATAAGTTAAGGTAACTTAAATTTTAACTTATAATAGTCAAAGTTAAAATATTTTAAAATAATTTAGGATATAACTTAAAATAAGTTAAAGTAGAATATAATAAAACGGAATAACCTAGAGTAACCAAAAATAATTTAAGATAGAATAACTTATAATATATTAAGGTGGTATAATCTAAAATAGTCGATTTCATAATTTGAACTAAAATAACATACAATAGTTTTGAATATTAAAACATATCCTAATGTGCAATAATTTAAAATAACATGAAATGAAATAACCTAAAATAATCTAAGGTATACCTTCAAGTACAATATTAACCTAATATATTTAAAACAACAACGTAAAAAAAAAGATTTACTATAATGAATTATGTCAATCTGTACTGAAATGTCATGCTATTACATGTAATAAACATATAATGACGTAACTTTGCGTAAAATGAAATGATTAAAATGAGGTTGATTTCATTTTTAAAGTCCTTAGATAATGATTTAGGTTAGTGAATTGCATCCCATTTTTCATCCTAGTGTGTGCAAGTAGATTATAAAGTTAGTTCATAAACCACATATGAACAAGATTATGATGCGAAAGTTGCCTCCACATGCCACCCAAGTTCCCAACACTGATAACTTAGAAAAGAGGGTTACCTTTGTCTTTGCTTATGCTTCGGATTAGAGCAAACCACCATAATTCGTCTTTGTCTGCGAATTAGTCAACAATTTTCACACCAAACTATGTGTATTTTGTTTGGGTGGTGTAATAGTGGTAAATTATGGTATTGAATTTGATATACATTTTTGTCATAGCACCGTAGTCCACGTCCACCAAGAGCAAATGTGTGCAAAATTCACAAATGGTTTTGTAAACATTGCCATCTTCCATATTCCGTAGTCTTCACCATTGATGCTGGATTTGGGTGCCAAACAAGTGTGTAATGAAATAAATTTTGTACAACTGGTTGACATTAATGAAAAAGAAAAGGTACAACGTCCACCTCCTCAAATAAAAATTGTGTCAAATGAACCATTGAAATCCTTAACGCCACTTGGAACCTCGGATACCATGGTTATTCATGTCTCTCCATCATTGGAATGTGTGGTGGAGATTCAAAGCTCCAAACAACAATTGGAGATCTTTGGTATTGTTGCAGAAGTCCTAAAAGAAGACACTCCTCTAATTGGTGTCTTAGATGTTGCTCCAGCACAAATTTCAAGTGTTCCTAAAGTGACCCGTCCAATTAGAAAAGTTGTTCACATCTGTCCCCCTACTTCCTAAGTTCAGGACCTTTAAGACTCCTTAACTACTAATAAAAGCCCTATGACAGTAGTCTCAGAAGAAGCAGAAAAAATAGGTGTTAAGCATCTTGAGAATTTGAGTGTAGCTGTAGGTGCAATGGGAAAGCCTCTTTCAGAGAGTTTGGGTGCAGAGGTAGATGCAAAGGGGAAGTTTGGGTGCATGAGCATGTGACAACAAGGAAAAGAAAATGTACATATGCTAGTGTCTCACATGGTAGCAAAGACAAAGAGATAAGGGACTAAAGAAGCAAAGAGAAGGAAATGCCCAAAAAGCATTGGATGCTTATTCTGCAAGTCAAATTAGAATTGTGTCCACACAAGGTAGCCTACCTTCAGTTGTAGCCAAATCCATTACTGCAAAAAGCCAGATTCTAGTAGTAGTTGTAGACGTGTGTAGACATATCTACCATCAACTTAGTGGCGATAGCCCAACAATTTTGACATCAAGAAAATATGTTTAAAGGTACATTCACACTTGGTGTTAGGGACTCTAGTGTTGAGTCCCCTGACAACAATCCTAGTCATTTAGGACTTATACCTACTTACTATGGCAATGAAATAATACGGCTAGCAATCTGCTATGACCATTTTAACTTCATGCATGTGTGAAATTTTAGCAACTCTGGGTTTAGATTAGGATAGGTCAATAAGCAAACACTTACCCCATCACCCAAATCTTGCTGATTTGAGTGACTTTTGTGATGTTAGATAGGTGGAGGGCTGCAACATCTCTTTGAGCTCCAAATGCAATGGAAGGATCTCTAGGAACTCAAGATTCATTGAGACACTAAATGTTTGGTTATGAGCCTATTTATGACATAAGAAAATTTCAGATCCCTTCCCATAAGAAAATTCCAAAAAACCACTAGGCTCTCTTGAGCCTGGCCATGAACATATTCACATGACCATGGATAAGATAGCCCTATTTGAAATTTGAACCATGTATAGAAATCTGATGATTTTTCAAAGATTTTGGTCGAATTCTGGCTATTGAAAATCTCAAAAAGCACTTGATTTTTTAGCACTTTTCATTTTTAAAAGAGCTTTTTGGCTATATATTGCGAGCCAAAAGATAGTCTGGTTCAGACGGGAAGAAAGAGAGAGAACGAGAAATTTCAAGCAGAAAGAGAAGAGCATGTAATCAAATAAAACGTACGTGCAGAGCTCGAAAGCGACGAAGTGCGCGGTGAGCCGTGAGAAGAGCTCGACCGAGAAGGATAAATAAACGAGTCTGAAGGAGATGCGAAAATAAAGCAATTTGTGCCCGAGAGCTTGAGAAAGCCGGAACTCGCTGCAATCTTGAAAAGGGAGCTTGGGAATAGCAAACGCGTGAAGACAAGTCGCGTAAAACACACCACTGCTAGAGAGCTTGAGAAATCATGCAGATAGGCGTGAAGAAGACGCGAGAAAGGCCAGCAATCAACGAGCCCTAGGGCAGCAGTGGATCTATCTTTCCACGATCTTATCGACGATCGGTTTTGCTCTCTGTCGAGCATTGTATCGTTGGGTAAACGTTCATTTTCTGATGCGAGACTTACTGGAATAATTGTTTTAGTCTCTGATACCCTAATAATCGAAGTAGGTTCGAGTTTGCAGAGAGTGAGAGGGCCTCGCTCATTGATTTCTGGCACAATGGTAACTCATCTTAAACGGTCATTGACAACCCAATGGTGAGGAGTCTAGCGTAAAGAGCTCGGACACAGAAGCGTAGATGGAAATGTAGAGCAGGAAATCTGCAATGTCGAAGGCACATCACGTGAAAAGGGTGGAAGCATTCTCAATCCTTGGAGCTTAGAATTCCAGATCTCTACATGAACAACAGCGCCGCTGAAATATCTCCAAGGAGGAGGAAGACATACACGAGAAAATTTATGCAAAATGAGTCGCAGCAGTGGGATGAAAGTGTTGGCCACGGATCGACCTCAACAGATTGCAGTTATTTATCATGTTCATATCATATTCAACAGAAGCTTTCTTTTTGCTTCTGGAACAAAACATTTTGTTTTTCAGATTCAAATCAAAGTTTCGTCTGCTGTTGCACAGGGTTTTGTTTTGGATCCAGGCTCTCTCCTGGGCTTAGAATGAAATAACAATGGAGCAACCTTTTGAGGTGATGATCAGTATTGAAGAGTTGCGAACCCTGAAGTATTTTGTTCAGAGATATTTTGTTCACTAGATGAATTCAGTTGTGTAAAGTTCCCGTCAGTGGGACAGAGGGTTCACTTCCAGCAAGCACCATGGAAAGTGCCATCTCTTGGGACAGAGGGTTCACCTCCAGCAAGCACCATGGAAAGTGCCATCTCTTGGGACAGAGGGTTCACCTCCAGCAAGCACCATGAAAAGTGCCATCTCTACAACTGACGGGGTTCATCTCCCAGTGTGTAATGTTGATAAGCCAGACTCCAACCGGTCACTGTTTTCAGCACCAAAGGTTGTTTTCAGCATTAAAAACCGCCTCCAGTTTTGATTGCCTTGAATGAGGAACCATCATCAGAAAACAAATGATTGTCTATTTTCCACAAGTCTGTGCCTAACAAGAATGCTAGTCTTTTAATCCCAGCTAGCTACAGATGCTGAGTTTTGACTACATAGATGAACCACAAAAAGGCACCATCAGTGGCCATATGAACTGTATGACCCTCAGAGGTGCCGTTGCATAGCTTCTCCTTCACAACGAAAAAAAATTCCAATTTCTTCCATAGTTATGAAAAATGTGAACAATAGTTGGAATGAAGATTGCCAATCCCAATAGACAAACTCTAATTGCTTCTGGATAAACATCAAAAAGTATGTTGTTGTGCCCTAAAAATCAGTGCCTAGTAATACCAAAACTAACAAAAGTCATACAAATAAAACATGTACACCAATGAAAGTTGGGACACCATAACTACTCCCTTTGGACAATCCCTCTCCCCAAAAAGCTGAAACCCTGATCACACTGAATTAGGTTCCAAGTAAAATAAATCCTATAGAAAATAAAGTATCCTGCAATAAATGTCTGACGTTGTGCTTATAAAAGCTTCCACTCCCAACTTCCTTGAGAAACAAGTCTCATGACTTTTATGGAGGAAATTAAGCCAGAGCAAGAGTTTTACAATACTTGTAGGGAATAATTGATAGCAAGCTCATATGTGTTCACTTGTCTCTGTCTCATGGTAATCTTGGTAGCACAATGTTAAGAACGCATGAGAGAATGAACCATCCAAGAAAAAATATAGCAACATTCCTATTTCCCTCATCATCTTCCACTGTCTGCAACGGCCAACAGTATTTTGTCACACATGATGATGCTTTCAGGTTTTGGTGCTTAGTTGTGGTGGTGAAAAGGAAAATCGATTTTTCATACTGAACTTTCAAACTGTCAGGTGGTCAAGGCGGGTGGTCAAGGCAACAATTGTTCCCAACACAGAACAGGGAAAAAATAATTTGTTTCACAGTTTCACATGCTTACCTTTTTGGGTGGAGAATCTGAGAATCTTTGCGTAATGTCAGCTTCGAAAGGCCAAATATACTCAACCCCTGGATTCTGTAACCGCAACAAACTCCAATCATACATTCTTCTCTCTTCCTCTGATGTCAACATATCAGCTGAATCCTGCCATTGAATACCACAAAAGCACCCATTTACTGATTGGCATTTAGGTGTTAAGTTGAAGATCCTTCTCATGGGTTTTTTCCATTTTGTAGATAACTCCTGCTGATTACAGTTTATTTCAAAAGAGAGTATCTATTGTTACTGTAGGAATTTGCATGAAAGCTAAAATGTCCTCCTTGTGGCCCTTGAAGAGATATCATCAAGAAATAAGCAACAGCTAAATTGGCCACTGCTGCCCACAAAATTCAGTCATTGCACAACCACGATATGGCAGGTTCACTCTTGTCAAAAGTAAAAACGTTTCACTTTGAATTTCTGATATCATGAACTCCATAAGAGGAGAAAACATAACTATCTTCTGGAAGACTGGAACCTTGACCCTGAACATTGTTACCTGCAAATCCCGAAGCTGTTTCTGAATGACACTCTCTTCCAAAGACTGTGCCGTGATTTCACTGCGTCTCTTTCGATATGCTTGAAATATCTGCACTGGACATGTAAGCAAATTCAAACCCAGAGTGAAGTATCCCCAATTTTGTTTGTTTTAATCCACTGTGCCAGCTGGCTCTCAGCACTGCAGTTTTTCCTTTCTAGGAATGACCAGTGGCTATCAGAAGTTTATACAAGAAACCAGAACAGTGATCTGACAAGCATACTTGCTTTTCTTTTTAAAATAGTACATTGTAAGAACATAACTGCCTAGTACATATTGTAAGAATGTCATATGAAGTTCATCTTTTAGTAATGATTTTGTCCAACTTTCTCCAAGAAATGATTGGTTCTCTGGCAGAATTCACAAGATGAAACACCAAGAGAAAAAGACATCAATGTGCACCTCTCCAGACGAAGCTTCTGGAGAAACCTGTAGTCTTCCATAATGATCCACTAGGGATATGCCTGCAGTTCAGCCACCTCATCCTCTTGACACCAAATTGGGTTGATACTTATGCCTCAAACAACTCCAGCTTTCACAGCACCATTCACAACAAAACCCACCACTAATTTGCCCATAATATCCATTCACAAAGAGCTGAGACAATTTCACTTTCCCAGTGCAGTTAGATCCTACAGAATTGCCACTGACCACCTCTTCAAGGACAGTAATTAAACTCCCAGACCAAATCAGAAGCAGCAGCATCAGCAGCAAAAGAAGAAGAAGAAGAAGAAGAAGAAGAAGAATGCAGCCATGTCTGCCCACAAACCCTTAAGAAACAATCCTCAATTGACTGTCTCTTCATGGTTGCCATCAATCCTGACCACTAGTCTTTAGGGTTTGGAGATGGCAGGGAGAATCAGAGGAAGCGAAGAATGTGTGTTCCATCGACCAACATTTCCAGCGCAAAAAAACACTGAATCCAGCATTAGAGCCACATGAGGAGAGGCGGAACAACTTCTTCTTCTACTTCTTCTTCAGTAAAATGAAGAATCTTTTCGAGCGCAAAACAGAAGTCAGCATCAGAACCACAGGACGAGTGGCGAAAAATATTCGGGGAGCTTTACCTTCACCAGCCAAAGCTCTGGCGATGTTGAGAGGCGAGAGCAGTGAGGATGACGACGACTCAGAGACCGATAAGTCGGATTTGTCGTCGTTTGTCGTTGTTGTGGAGGCCCTTATTGTTACTCCATCAGCCCTCCTGGCAAGCCGCCTTGTTACTCTTGAAGGGAAAGGAAAAGAAGAGCATGACAGCTGCTGCAACTGGACAGTGGAAAGCATGCTGGAAGAAATGGCGTCGTCGAAGAATCGCAAGAAAACAAACGATGCAAGCAGGAACGCAACAATAATCTAAAAATTGCAAGTAAAAACCGATGGGAGCAGAGAAGCACGACAAGAATCCAAAATGGCGTCGTCGAATATGAAATTTCAAGAGAAAGACTATGATGGGAGCAAAGGAGCGCGACAAGAGTCTATATCCGGAAGGAGCGCACCTGTGGACAGGGGCTACCTATTCATCCATCGCAACAGTGAAAACTGTACGCACAACAACCAGCTAGCCTTTCGGAATCCTTTCGCAAACCGTGCAGTGCGGTGAAAGGGACGGAGGAGCGGACAAGAAGCAATCGCAGCAGCGGCAGATGCTTGTTGTAAGCAAACAACGATTGATTGCAAAAATTGTCTTACGCATGCCAACCATCGCACAAGCTAGCACAGCAGCAAACAGCCACAAACGAGTCTTGGTTTCTGCGAAGCTTTTGACTCAACGAAGCGTTGGATGTGCAGTTTCCATTCTGTGTGCGTGTGTGTGGGGAGAAGAAGAGGCGTGGAAGTAGAAGAAGAAGCCATCGCCACACCAATTCAGAAGATGTGTGCAGTCGAGGAACAGATGGATACGAATGGCCCAGGCTGAAAGCATTCTTTCGAGTTGTTGTTTGTTTGTTGTAATGCGGTACCTTCCATGGCATGTGGTCGATTGCAGACGTCTCTTACCATCGCAGGGGCTGTCATGGGAACGATGTTGCTTCTGCTATTCTTGTGGTATGCGTTGTTTAGGTGTTTGCAAATGAGAGAAAACAGGACGGAATTGAGAGAAGCTCGCAACATTCTGAGGCATGGCAAGACTATGTTCAAGTCTCCTAGATCTTTGGCTCGCTCTTCTATGGCTACTAGGACCAGCAACAATAACAGTACTCCTGCTTCTTCTTCAGTGTAGGAGCAATTTTTATTCCTGCAGTGCGTGCCCCCTCCTCCCCCCCCCGGCTCCTCCCCCATCAAACTTCTTCCGTATGTGTTCTTCAGATGACTGATTATTCCTTCATTCTGAACTTCTCAGGCTGCTATTCATCATCATCATCATCATTCTTCTTCTTCTTCCTTGCCTTCCTTTCTCTGAGGAAGAAACTACAACATGTAGGAGAAGAGCTCTTGCATCACTGGAATCGCTCATGGAATTTCGCATGCATCTTAGGGTTTATCTCACGCAACAACAATTGCAAATTGGTTAGGTTGCCTGAGCTTTTGTTGCTTGCTGTATTGTGAAACAGGAGCCCTGCCAAGTCTTCTTCCCTTCTTCAATCCAGTATCTATGAATTCTCAGATGCAATGGAGCAAAAGAGTGTGTGTGCATGTGCGGAGTAGAAGGCTACTTGTCCTCTGCTGGTAAAACCATCCAGCTCTTCATTCAGTGGCTCCATTCTAATCTTAGCATTCCTAGCTTCCTCTGTATATAATTCCCAGGAAACAACAAAGTCTGCCTTCCTTCTCATTAGCAATTGAGATGATGCAAGGTTTAGATTGCGGTTCCACCAGGGAAGAGCTTCTTCAGCCATTCCTTGTGAAGTGATTTTCCTGCAAGAGCTTCAAACAATTTGTTCACAACTCACAATGACGTCTGCTCCTTCATCCTTCAGTCTGCTTGAGACCAGAAAACATTTCATTGCTGATGATTGCCATGTTAAGCTTCTATTACAAGTGGTAGGTAATAGAATTGGGCATCAATATTGCTATAATCATTGTAGTGGCATGTGTAGTCAGTCATGTCTGCTCTCATCAGTTGTAGCAAAACTCTGCAGAAATCAATACAATCTCTGTGTACCTGCAGGAAGAGGAGGGATTCAGTATTCTTAATCTTCATATCATGCCATGTGTAGGGAACCATTGCTATGAGCTTGCTCCTTATGAATTCAGTACCATTGCCATACAGTGTTGGCTTATTCTTTAAACTCATTTCTGGTTCTAATCAAACTTGTACCACACTGCAAGAAGCTACAACCTTTTCCTCATTCAAACCAGATGGGGATTGTCTGTTTTGTTTCACACAATCTCATTTGTATGATTTTTGTGCATGATTTCTCTAAACCTTCACTGATAAACCCATGTGAACTTGTCTCTGGACACTTGATACATCATGGTGACACAGTTAGGGATGAAGGATTTCTTGCTTGTACAGTCTGCCAGAAGTTTGATTTTGCAATTCTCTTGACAATCACAGAACTACACCATTATCAGTTTGAGCCATCTGCTAGAAAGCATACTTGCTTGAATGTTCTGCCAGAAGTTTGATTTTGCAATTCTCTTGACAATCACATAACTACAGCATCATCAATTTGAACCATCTGCCAGAAAGCATGCTTGCTTGAATATTCTGCCAGAAGGTTCATTTTGCAATTCTCACAGAACCACAGCATCATCAATTTGAGCCATCTGCCAGAAAGCATACTTGCTTGAATGTTCTGCCAGAAGTTCCTTTTGCACTTCTCTCAAAGATCACAAAACTGAAGCAACAATTTGAGAAGCATCTCACAAAAAGCATTACTGCAACAACAACAACAACAACCACACATGCATAGACATAGTAGGCGTACATCTTAGTCTGAAGCTTGAGGTCTCGTCTCCCAAACATTTTCTAATATTTTGGATGTGAGAGATCTAGTAACTGCCCTTGTATTGCATACATGAATGATTGAGGCACACATTCGGAGCTGAAGAAAAAGAAACGTTTGTTGATGCGCTTTGTGGAAGACGATCCACAAGAGGCTTTCTACGTGTTTGTACAAACATAAATCTCTCAAGGGGTTGTTACCAAGCAACAGACCTAACTGTCTGGGTCAGCATTAGGTACTGTTCTCTCACGTCGACTCTTGAGTCCGACTCACAGGCTATCCACATTGTCCTTTTCTTTGGCGCGTAGTGACGGATTTGCTATTTCCCAATCTTAGAATCTGTGATGAAGAAGAAGAACAAAAAGAAGAAGGTGTAGATGCTCTTTCCCGGAAGAGAGAGAGAGAAAGAGAAAGGTAGATTGTCGCGCAAGCCACTCAAAGCCAGGAGGTGGTTGCTGGTCATCCAGAAGCTTCCAGTCATCCATGGTTGTCGAAACTGGAAACCACGAACGATGAATAGATACCGCTAGATTTGAACGAATGACGCGAGAGATACATACAGCAGCTCTTGTGGTGTATTTTTTTCGGCTTGCCAGGGGCCTTAACAACATCAAACCCTAATGCATGCACATGCGCACACGTAGACTGGAGGATGTGTTGTGGTGGGTGTGATCAGCAGCAGCCACCGTTCTTTGATGATGCCACCGACTTTGTAGTTTGTACAATTTTTTTGTCTACGTAGTGGTAGCAACGCATCTTTCTCTTGTGTATGTGTAAATATTTTCTGTAGTCTCTTGCTACATCTTCGTGCTGCTGTGACATGACTGACTTTGTGCTCGCTGCAGCAGCATCGTCTAATTTCGTTCCTGGCTTTCCCTCTGATCTTCTGAACGTACACACCAACGGAAGCGCTTTGATTCTTCGGGATTTAGGATCGGGGCGTTGGTTGTTGATGCGGATTTTTGGGCTGGATATAGAAAGCTTGAACATCTGCAGAATTGGTGTTTGCGCTTGGGGTGGGATTTCGTTGTTGTCTTTAAAGATTTCTCTTCTGCTGTAATCGTGGACGAGTAGGGGATGAGAGAAGAAAGGGCAGGAGCGGAGTGGGCAACACCCGCACAGCCGCCCCTCCTTCACAACCTATACAACGGACTTGGAGCGGGGGCATTGTCGTTCACAGCATTGAATACACATCATGTTGGGGGGCAGCAAGAGAGATTGACATCAGTGGAGAGATTGAGACTCTTCTTGGGTTTAAGCAGAGAAGATTCAGGCAGTATGGAAATGGAAGAAGTTCCATCAAAATCTATTGATATGAAGGAGAGGGCCGTCTCTGCTGCCGGAGCTGCTTTCATTTCAGCTGTGATTGTCAATCCTTTGGATGTTGCAAAGGTATCTCTACACCAAAACACCTAGCTAGAAGTTACTTCACAGCAAATGTACTGTATTCCATGTTCAATTGGCATTTGTTGAACCTCCTGAAATGGATCAGAGATAGAATCATGAAGGTGCTACTGTGAATTGTGTGGCTCTAAAGCTCAATTGATGCATTTCTGGTTGTGGGAGGAGGAAAGAGTTGATCAGCAATGATGTGTGAGCATGGTGGTAATAAGAGTATTGATTTGAGTATCCTGCAGACTAGGCTGCAAGCTCAAGCAGCAGGGGTGAACTACCAACAGCAAGTGGCATGCCCAATGGAACTTTCAACCTCTAGCAAGGTAATGATTGAATTAGCTGAGAAATAGCTTGCCCCCAAATGTTCATTACAGTATGATACTGAAAGGCAAAACTGCAGTTGTTGCAATGTTTGCTTGAAGGAGATAGTTGAAGCATCTGTAGCATGTTTCTTCAGCTGGGAATCCAACCTGAGTTGTCACTTGATCCAGAGGGAATAGGTTTTTGTGGTTGGTCTATGCTTCAACTGCTACAGGAAGGTTAAGCTCTCAAGTTCTTGAAGATGCCATCAGTCCTGGTGACTTGCAGAAAATGGTGTTAAGCTTGCCATATCGATGACTTCTATCTTTCACTGTGTGACCAGGTACCAGTGGATGGAAGGTGTCTACCTGCATGTCCACGAAATAGTAATGTTGGTGTGGCACCAGCATGTCCACCCCTTGGAGCCTCACAGTACAAGGGCACCTGGGATGTGGTTTATAAAATTGCAAGGCAGGTTTGTGAGCTTCAATATTCTGACTTTTACCTGTGGCTACATGAACTTTGCATAGTCCAGAAGAAAACAGCTTCTCCAGACACTTGCAGCTTTTAATGGGAAAAGTATTTCTACTGGACGTCTGCCCTAAGATTGTTCAGTGTTTGCAGGAGGGCCTTTTCCGATTGTGGACAGGCCTCAATCCTGCCCTTGCAATTGCAATACCAACTGTAAGAAATTTGAATCCTGGAGATCCATATGTTGGATTAATATTTTCCTAGTCACTCATGATTATATCTTTTTAAGGAAGAATGATGTGTGCGGACACAACTCCTAGTTACATCAGAGAATAATGGTTTTGAAAATTGCATGTTATGTTGCTGTCTCAGAGTGTTGTTATTTCAGTATCAGTTTTGAGACACAAAGTAGTCATAATTCATGCACATGACAGGTGGGGATCTATTTGCCATGTTATGACTTCCTTCTGGAATCCATAGGGGCATATTCTGACAACCACATGTTGAATCTGAGGCCATATGCCCCCTTAGCAGCGGGTTCCATAGCACGATCACTTGCTTGCATCGTATGCTCTCCGGTAGAGCTTGCAAGGACTCGGATGCAGGTACTTTTTGTTCTTTGCTTTGCTGATATTTTGTAAGATGTGAAATTACTGTAACCTTATTTTCACATCATTTGTCAATTATGTTAAAGTGACTCTGATTCTAAGTATGGAGGAGTTCTCAGTACTTATGGAGGTGTTTTTTCTTCCTCAATTCTGCCTGCATCTGGTACTTGAACTAAAATATCTCACACATCATTGCTTAACACAAACTGATCTTTGGTTGGCTGCAATTTTGCAGGCACAGAAGGAGGTGAGGGGTGGAACACCACCAGGAATAATGTCTGTTCTACACAATGCCTTTTCAACTACTAAAGGGTTACAGGGTGGTTCCTGTAAGTTTCTTATTTGCACTTTGAAGACCCAGTTCTGGTGGTCCAGACACTTGTGCAGTGATGGAGTAATGTTGACAGTGGCCACATCACAATTCTTTTGGTTTCAGGCACCAAGGTTATGGTTGTATCCCTGATGTCAAAGATTTTGTTCGGCATAAGAGCCTGACTACTTGTGGGTTAATGTTGAATATGCTAGTGGTTTGTGTATGGAAGTGAATACAAAGTGGATTTGAAAGGAGAACTGGGGCATTGTGGTGGACAGTGCAGAGAGTAAGAATGCTATGGGCAGGAGTGGGAGCACAATTAGCTCGAGATGTTCCATTTTCTGCCATTTGCTGGACTACTTTAGAACCAGTAAGCTCATCATCTGCATGCTTTATTGAACAAAGTTTAGTTGCATAGAAAATTATGCCTTTTGATGTGGAGTGGCATTTGGTTATCATGCGATTTCTGACCAAGTTTCTTCGTGGTGCAGGTGCGGCGTCACTTACTAGAAGTAGCAGGACCAGAGCCAAATGTTTGCAGTGTACTGGGAGCCAATTTTGCAGCAGGAGTGTTGGCAGGTGGCCTTGCTGCAGCTGCCACCTGTCCCCTGGATGTAGCTAAGACACGTCGTCAGATAGAGGTCTGTGTCTCTTCCCATTCATAAATCAGGAGTCATAAAAGCTGAGCACAAATGCTGCTGCACAAGATGTTGAAGACTGTAAGCTTAAGGTTGATGGCAATGGCAATGGCATGCCCTGAATTGAAATTTGTTCATAAGGTTTGCAAGGTTGTCATTCAATCATTTATTTGGGGTTGGATTGTGAACTTTGATTTGCATTATTGGTTATTTTCTACTTTCACTTTTGCTTTGTCCTTGCTGCTGTGTTACCTTGTCCCTTTTGAATGTCTATGGTTTCTCCTTTGTTGGCTCCTCTCATCACTATGGTTGCGGCTTGCTCTTGGCATAAGGTTATACTTGATTATATCAAGATGTGTATACTACAAAGTATTTACTATGCACTGAAATGTGTAGATTTATTGTTTTCTTGCCATTCTGCAGAAGGATCCAGTAAAGGCCATGAGGATGACCACCTATGAAACTTTACTTGAGGTCTGGAGGTAAGTTAAGATCCTGGGGGAAAGTTGTAAAGCTCTATTTTGTGCATTGACTCAGAACCCTTTTCTATTGACTGAATTTTGTATAAGTAGGAAACTCATGTTATTGCCAGTAGGCTTTGAGTGGGAACTTGTGGATTCCCAGTTTTAAGCATCTAAAGATGCCTGAGTGGGTTGCAGAAAACAAGGAGTGAGGGGACTATTCATGGGAGTAGGGCCCAGAGTAGGACGAGCTGGACCTTCTACTGCCATTGTCGTGTCCTTCTACGAGGTGGTCAAATATGTACTCCACAAGACCTGACCATTATCAAGTAACTCATAATTCTCACAGAGACAAAATGTGAGGAGCCTCTGAAATTGTGGACTACAACTCGAGCAGCACATTGTTGCCATCTGAGCTATGTTTCAGGATTTTCATTATAGTCCCCTCCTTGATTAGTCTGATGGATGATGCCAGTGCTGTTGAGAGGATGGTCAGCAAGGGCTTCCATCAACAGAAACAGTTCAGGTAGGGCTTATAGTTTTTGATCTATCACCACTGTTAGGACGTATCCGTCTCCATGTCTCTCTCACACACACACTGAGTGAGTGAGATGCACATGGCATCTCAACTTTTTGTCATTGCATGAAGAATCATCACATAGATTGCCATTGGTAGGTATACACAGGGAGCTTCAAAGTCTGGAATGTTTGCCACAGGCATGAAACATTCCTATTGTTTCATTGACATTTTTTGGGCTCTAATGGGAGACAAGAAATTGGGCTGTGGAAAAGTCTCTCTATTGTACACTCCTTTGTTATCTGAGGATTTTTTCAGGGCTTAAAGATGCGCACTTCTCGGTTAGCAACCATCTCAAAAATGGAGCTTCAATTGACAAGTAGAAAGAAAATGCATGTTTAATATCCTTTGTCCTCTCCTTACAGCTGGTTGACAAAAAGCTTGTTGATTCTTGCAAAAAGAAGCATGGAGATAAATGTCTACTACTTTTACTGTACTGCGAAAGGCTTAACACTGACTTGAATTCTTTGGTCCTCGGCATGTTTTCCTCACCTTGTTGAAGTTCACAAATGTAGTTTCTGCACATGGCACCATACAAGGTCAGTCGGTACCACAGAAGATGGCAGAAGAAGATAAGAGAAAACGGCAGGATCTAAAGAAAAACCCTCATTCGTCAGTGAAGAAGAACTACTCTTCGCTGATCGCGTTCAGTTTCTTTTTCTGTTTGTTGTCGCTTGTTCATCACCAACGACCTGCTGTTGTTGTTGATCGCTCTTTTCCGCTTTTCCGCTTTTCTTCTTCGTTTCTCAAATTCTGTGATCCACAATACGGGGTTTCGTAATCATTTTGAATATTTTTTTTTGCTATTTGCATGTGCGTTTTCTCCAGCCGCAAACAAACATGTTGCGTCCTCTTTTAGGTTTTGTGGCTTACTCTCGTCGTCGCTAAACCCTAAACCCTAAAGTCTAAAATGCAGACGTATAAGAAAATCTCGTGTGAAAGTGGAAAGCAGATTTTAGAAAGCACAGCAGACGCCATGAAAATTTCTAACGGAAGCAGATGCAGAAGAAGCAAAGAAGAAGAGGAAGAGCGTAAGAGCAGCTGCAACAGCGGCGGGGCCATGGAGGCTGTTCGCAGCTCCTGTCTGTGGGTAGCATCCAACGCATCTCACGTCGCGATAAACCCCGCCGGTTTGTATTATAACTTTTTCTCTTCTTCTCTACCCGCATGACTGTTCCTATAATCCCGCTCTCTTCGCAACATGCATGCAAACTTCTGCTTCGCATCACGAAAATCCATACGCCCGTGCTTGTGGGATTTTCTTCAAGAGTTTTTGCATGCAGTCGACTGGGGAGTGTTTTGTTGAGGAGTTCGTTCGTTCTTCTAACGTCAAAATTCTTCTGAGAAAATTCTGGATGCGCAGGAATTGAGAAACTGGTGGAGCGTCTTGACGGCAGATTGCCGACTGTGAAATGGGATTTCGAGGGTATACACTACTTTGACAACGGACCTCTTACGGCACAGTATCTCTTGGTGCTAGACACTCTGAATTTTTGCTTCTGGCCTGGTTTGTACTCTCTCTCTCGTTCCATCTCTTTGTTTTTTTAATAGAAAGAAAGCATTATCTCTTCTTGAGCAGCATCTCGTTGTTGTCTTCTTCTTTTCTGTAGTTTTGGTTTTGCAACACAGCGGGCATTGAAGTAGTATGAAATGTTTAGTAGCAGAGCATCAATCTGCATGCAGCTAGAAGAATATCTGTTGCATGTAGTTCTTGTGATTCTCTGGTCCAAAACCAAGTACAAGATGGGATTTGGACTTGTAATTGTGTTCTTCATGTGTCTTCATTTTCCTGGACTGCAGCATCTTCAAAAAGGATTTATCAACAAACATTTCAGTTCCTTGCAGATGAGGAGTTGCAATATGATCACTTGGCAGCTGGTCTTGCACAAGCTCTCAAGGCTGACCACACTGTATTTGATGCCCAACGATTGAAGAACTGTACAGGTACGATTGTCTCTCTATCTCTCTCTGCTTGCCAGCTGTGGTATGTCTTTTCTGCACTATTGCAATCTTTGTGATGGAAAATTATTGCCAATTGATGTTTTAATGCTGTTTGAGCATGAGCTGTTGATTCTAGCTTCTGTTTTAGCAGCAAGGGTGGATAGAGAGGCTCTGATTCTTCAGGGTCTAGGGTTTATCTACTCTGGTTTGTTTTTTTTTTTGGGTTACCTATGCATTGATTTCATGCCTTTTGTAGCTGCTTTTACCTTTGTTTGTACTGTTCTAAGGTTGAGCTTCTTTCCTGCATAGCACATAGGGATGATGCTGCGAGAGATGCTTCAATGGCCACGACCACTTCCTTTGGAGGATGAACGTGCTCGGCTGCTTCGTGAGGTACACAAAACAGTCTTTTGTCCTGCCACACAAGAAAAACCCAGGAAGTTTGGAAGTACAAGCAGTATGCCCAACTGCACTTGTGGATGATTTTAATATGATTTAGCCAAGTCTCAACTAAGTGAATCAACCAAATGCTGGAGAGATTTGAAGCCTTCTGGAAGATGAGTGAGCCAAGGTGTTGAGAAAAAATCATTGGTTAGTCTCTGGGACTCACTCAAGAACTTCACTTGCTGAATTTCTTTAGGCTCCAGCTGGAATGCAAAGAGGCTTCTTTAACCTTAACACTTCTGGGCCTTGTCCATAAAAATCCAGAGGCTGCTCATCAGCTGACCAATGTCTGCGTCAGATTGTTGACATGCTTAGAAAGCTGCATGCAGTGCATCTCCATATAGGCTCATTTTAATTTTCAAAGCATGTTGCCAACAGAGCTCTCAGGGTTTTATTTGAGAGAACATAGGTTGTTGATTTAAGCCAGCCAGGGTTGTAAGGGTTAAAGGGGTGGTTTGCTAGGTGGGCACAGGATTGGAGCAGTGGTTCAATGGGCAAGCTGTCAATCTCATAGCTGCTGCTAAGGGGTCAGCTGTTACACTTGTGGAGCTTCTTACTCAACATTTTCCGGGTACAGAAGCATATGCTCCTTCCAGTTCCCCCCCTTGTCTATTGTTGCTGCTTCCAGTGGGAACTATACAAAGTGTTCAATCTTTTGCTGTCTAGGTCAAGTATAACATTGATTTGTAGCCCTTTTCTGCCCACTCTTTGCTGTAAACTTTATGCAGGAATTTCTGTAGTATATATTGATTGGCTTCATGATTTCTTTTTGACTTACCAACCAGAATGTGTATATTCACTGCTGACTTATTCATCTTGATACATTACAGGTTTTCGAGATCATTGTGTATACAAAGGCCATCAGGTTTTTCTTTATAAAAGGGCCCAAATCTTTGTGGCAGATATATGGGGTGCTTTCAAGGGGCTGGATCTTGGGGAGTTCAAGGACATAGCATCCATCACTATGTTTGCAGATTATGTTGTTCCTGCAGTACTGCGACACTGGGGAATTCTTACATGTAGTCCAACACTGGCTACAGTATTGGATACTTCACAGGAATTAACTCCTGGTTCTGAAGAGGAGGTGGAGATTCGGGCATGCAGCATTACTGCAGTGGAGTGGTTGCGGGAGTACCTAACTGCTCGATCTGGGAAGCAGGTAAAGTACTCTCTGCTAAATTCACCTTTTGTTGTTATGGAAATCCAAGTATACTTTGTATAAGACTGCCTTTTTTTAATCTTTCAGAGGGTAAGCAAAACAAAGAGAACACTGTAGAAAATAACAGATTTCCCCAGAGCTTACTGATATTGTCTATGAGCTCCATACAACTAGTAAATTGCCGAGATTTGCTGTTGAAGACTTCATGAACTCAGCCTCAAAGTCTCATAAAAATGGGTGACAAAAGGTTTTCCTGTCCAAAGCTCGTTATGTTATGTGGGAAATGGCTGTGAGAGTTTTAAGCCCACCCTTTGATCTTATCATGGGAGTGCTTATAATGGAGCTTAATGCAATTGTTCTCTCCTCTTTCTCTTTGTTCTCTCTCTGTGCATATCACACTATGGACAATCTGCAATTTGCAGGTGCTGAGTGTGCACGTGGATTGGTGGCTTTGGTCATCAGGATTGCCAAATGCATCAGAGAAGGTTCCACCATATCACCGTACTCAGACCATCTATTACTGAATGCGCAGCATAGATACTCATTTGGAACATGTTCAGCTAAAGGATATCTCACATTGAGATGTGCTGGGAAAGATGATGAGTAAGGAGCTTATAGCAGATCATGATGCCAACACCTTGAGCCTTGTCTCTTGTGGCTACATTTACAGATGAGCAAAATTCAAGGGCTGTTGCAACTGCCATTGAAACAATTTTGATACTGTCATGGTGCCGTCGTAGAAATCATGTAGTGGGGTTATCCTAATTCTTTGGCCTCTTGTCTATTTGTTTTTCACCTCTTTTGACAACAAATCTGTGCTCATTCAGTACACATGAAATGTGCATTTTGTGACTGATTTGTGAGCATCATGTTGGGAACATCATTTAATCTAATTGAAGGGACCAAGTGGTCTAAGCCATTGGGCAAATGAGGGGCAAAAACATACATTCAAATCTCTCTTGACATTTGACATTTAGGGTTTCACAACTTGCTGTGCGATTTCAATTTGCCCACAGAAAAAAGATTGTTCAGTGAAATTTTCAAATATGTTTTGTTCTTATATGTGTTGTACTATACTCAAATTTAGAAGAAAATTCGTGTTAGTAACTTATTATCTAAGAACTGAAAGTTTTTTAGAAACAGAATGGTGTGCAACGATCAAATGTGGACTCGATTGAAAGTAAAACAACACTGAACATGTTTGGAAATAGAACAACACGAAGCGGAAGGAAGTTTTCAGTAGTATTTCGACATTCTTGGAAAACTGAATATTGAATTATTGGTGAAATGTAATGACTTGCAAGTAAAATATCATCCTGAATGTTGGCTATATTATTGTTGATGTATTTCCAATGACAACCTAACAATCACCTCCCACAAAAAATTGAAAGGTTGGGTGACATCCTGGTGGGTACTTCACCATATCTGTAAGGCACTATGACTCACCTAGTGGGTGCCTTAAAAAAATATGTAAGGTCCTGTGACTAGCCTGGTAGGTACCTTACAAAACATGTGAGGTCATGTGAACTAGTTTGGTGGGTTACCTTGCAAAGTATTTGAGGTCCTATGGATTAGCCTATTAGGTAACATTGCAAAAGATGTAAAGATCCTATAACTAGCCTATTTGGTACCTTGCTAAATATATAAAGGTCCTATACCTAGTGTGTGGGCATGTCACAATAATGTGTAAGATCCTATGACTAGCCTGATGGGTACAATACAAAATCTGTAAATGGTCCGAAGACTAGCCTGCTGAATGCCTTGCAAAATCTGTAAGGTCCGATGACTAGCGTAAGGGCTCGTTACGAAATCTGTCAGGTCCTATGTGTAGGCTGATAAGTACCTTACGAAATCTGTTAAGGCTCTCGAAATGCAGATTGTTTAGGTCAGTTATTTTGAATTCACGTTTTGTTCCTCTTCTCGACGGTCGGCGTTTGTTGCGAAAAACATGCGAGCATTTTGCATGGCAAACAACGCACTACAACGGGATGCTGTTATGCAATTAAGTACGTAAGGAAGTAAGGAAGTGCCTAGTTGAGATTGTTCCAGCGATGTTTGTCGAGGAGCTTCCGATGACACGCCAAACTTACGTGACTTTACGGAGTTATTTATGAGTGATTAGTGCCGCAGAGAGGAAGGGAGGGACGGAGAGGGGGGAAGGGACAGGGGACTGGAGGGACGGACGGTGGGAGCGACGACGGATAAAGCGCAATATGGCTTTCCATATGGCGTGCCCTATTACCTGGTTAATTTTCTTGCTTTACAAACTGTTGGCAATTGCGGGATTGTATGAGATTGGCGCACATGAAGCTTCCCTTTAGAATTAGGTTTTGGCATCCCTCTTTTCTTGGTGTTCTACTTACTTCGATCCATCGATCGATCAACCTCAAGTTTCTCTGTTTTGCAAATGTTTCTGTTTACTCATGCTCTTTTGATTTGTACATCGAATTTCGTGGGGTTTTTGGAAATTAGGGTTTCGGTCATTGCAAGGCTTGGTAAGTGGGTGAAAACAGAGCAGTTTTGGAAGAGGTGCTGATAATCTGGTTTTCTTTCCGGGATTGCAGCCTCAAGATTTGTTACTGCACTCTAGGAACACGGGTCCCACTGCAAACACAGCATGGTAGAGTGAGGTTTCTCCAAAATGCTGTCATGTTGGAGCATCTGCTCTCAAACCCCCACCTCATGCTTGCCAGTGGCACGGGAATGGTTGACATCTTGGTTCCCCGGTTGCCCAGGGAGGAACCCAAGAAAGCACAAGAACATCATCCTGCTGGTGTTAATGGGGTTGGGAATGGTTGGGAAGATGTGGGACCAAAAAGAATGGGGAGAAGGCCTATAATACCAGATCTTTCTGTGGCAAATGGTGGAAGGAATGCAGGGCAAGTTAAGAATGCTGCTGCCATACAACAGGTAAATTGGGTCTACCCAGCTTCTTCTGTTCACATATATTGCAGCAGTAAACTTTTAAGTCATGCTATGTGCAACAGCACACTGTGGCTCCACCAAAGCTGATGCTGTGCTCAACCTAAAGCATTGATTTTTGAAGACTACACAGATATGGACAGAGGTGCAGACTGGAAATAGAAGCTGACAACACTACTCCCTTCACATGATAGAAGCACTGGAAACCAGGAGTATTGATGTAGATCCAAGAACTACAATTAGGTGGTTCAAGTTTGGTGTCCACATGTGGTTCTTAAGTCCAACATTGCAGAGAAGCACTTGTTTTGGAGATTGACAATTGCTCACATGTGTACTAGCTTGAAGGCAGGATCCACTTGATTGTACCTGAATGTGCAGTCACAACTCTATTGACCCTCAAAATGCCCAATCATTATCCTTGGACCTTCCAACAAGCATGTGGAATAATGTGATTTAGATACCATTGGAGATATGCTTGAGATGTAGAGAAACTCATGCTAAAACTGGCACATGTTACAGGATGCAGAGTCTGACATGCTGACAACTGAGTTAGCGGCATGGGATGGAGTTGGTATGGTGTCAAAAAATGACTCTGGTGAGCCACTTGGTGCAGATGAGTTGACCGAGGGGCTCATGCCCCAAGTGACATGTGGTCTCTGTGGCATCAGAGAAACAATAGGCAGTGCCAAGGCAGGTCGAATGCTATCTTGTCAGGCCTGCAAGAAACAATATCACCGCAAGTGCATTAAGCAGTGGGCTGACTATCGGGGTAAGAAAAAAAACCTCAACATGTCTGCTTTTACATCAACTATATATACAGATGTTGGAAGATGGCACTGGTTAACCCAATCAGGGTTTTGGTTTGGCATAATTGCACGTTATAGCCACACTTGATTTTGTGGATGTAATTGTATGGTGGAATGATCTTCTCTAGTCACAGAGATATCTATGCTTTTGTCTGAATAATGAGTTTGTTTCTTCTTTTGGTCTCTGTTTGATAGATGTGTTAAACTTCCTTTAGTCTGTGTCTCCTGAGTAGTGCCAATTTATTAACAGAAGAGTCAGTATCCTGTACCTATTGTTTGGGAGTGATGGAGTCAATGGGGGAGTTTCAGCTTAGTGCCAAAATCACGTTATCTTTGTTGGGGCTTATGTCTGGCTTGCTTTCGGTCTCTTCCCCTTTTGCAAGTTAGAGTAGGTCTTTTGTTCTCTTGAATTTGCTCCATGCTTTTTCATGATTGTGCTTTTCACTGGGCACACTTATCTTGGTCATTTGATGCATACGATGAGTATATCTTGAGCATGATGCAATTTCTCCATTTTAGTCACTACATAATGAGGTTATTCTGTCGTCAGATTTTTCTTTTGGACTTGCACATGGTGGTGGATGATGTGATATATATGTATGTATTGGCTGGCAGATCTTTTCAACTGGGCTTCATGGGTTTGTGGTTCCTGTCGCAGCTGTGAGGTAAAGCACCATGATTGTCATCATTGATTCAATGCTTCTAGCCTTAGTAGGTTAGATGGATTTTGTAACAACTAGGTGTCTCTGAACTTCAACTGATTCTATGTCCAAGTCTGGTCCCAGAATTTGCTTTAGAACAACCACCTGCCACTCCTCTTACACCAAAAACAACAAAAACCTGTGGCAACCATTAGCAGGTGTTGAGAATTGGTTAACCTGGTTGGCTTTATTAAACTTCTTGTGGGTTGGTTTTTGCACTACTGTGTGAGCTTGTTCAGAAATTTATGCTGCATACCTGAGATGAAATTTGGGGTAATTGGTCGCTTTTCTTCTTCTGTTTTGTGACTTGGACCTGAGCATTACATGTTCCTTTCTTTCAATAGGTGTGCAAGCGGACAGTAGAGCCAAACAAACTTATGTTTTGCAAGAGATGTGATGAAGCATATCATGTTTACTGCCAGCAGCCTCCACTTAAGGTAAGCTAGGCAGTATACAGATTGTGATCATTGTGGGCATTGGGAAGATCTTTGGGCCTGACCAAGTTTTGCACTATGTGAAAGGTTGTTATCCTGGACAAGAAGGTGCTTGTGTTCATGTTTTGGGTTCTGGCTCTGAACATTTAGACTAGTATCTTCTCAGTGAGATAGACAAGGTCTTGAGACAAGAGGGTTCTGGCAAAATCAGGATTGGTTCTTTTCGTGCTTCAGGCTTGATGTCGTAGAGCACTCTGAACAAGAAAGTCAAGTGGAAGAAATTGTGGAGAACCGATAGCTAAGACCACTAGTCATGCAAGGTAGCTTTCAGTGGGGCTCTCAGCATGTTTTCTGGGCTAATATAGATGTGCTGTGCTTCTTTGCAGCATGTGCCAAAGGGTCCTTTTATGTGTCCAAAACATGCCCGCTGTCATAGCTGTGGAACCCATGTTCCTGGAGGTGGTGTTAGTTCTAGGTATGGACAACTTACCAATTTCTCCTGAGTGCCCTGGACCAAGATGTCCAGGTTGGTGTAGCATGCAAAGTTTTAGCTGGCATGCAAAGTAAGGGGCATGTCCGATGTCAGATCTTATTCTCTTTTTGTCTTATCTCAGTTTCTTCACCTTTTTGACTTCAAATTGCTTACAGAAGGTATGTGTGTGGAACATAGGTACAGACAGCTTGTAGACAGATCTAATTCTTCTTCCTGCACAATGCTAGTACATATGCCTAGCTCCATCCTTCTGCACTACAGCAATACAATTTGTGGATGAGTGCTGTGCAGGTGGTTTTTGTCCTATACAATGTGTGATGCATGTGGAAGGCTATTTGTAAAGGGAAAATACTGTCCAATCTGCTTGAAGGCAAGCTTGCATTCCCAAGATTATGTCAGAACTGTGCTTTTTGAGTTTTAATTACCTTCCACAGGTTATGTTTGGTTTGCTTGTGATAGGGTGATCCTTGTGATAGCAGTACATACTGCTTCAATGGAGCTTGGTCAACTCCTTAGAATTAAGCAGTCAGTGTGAGATTTAGAGGGCCAACCTGGTCAAGTCTGCATAGATTTGGCTTTTAGACTAGTGATATGTCTCAGATTCATGCTTGATACTACTACATTTTGCAGTTTTTGACCTCTGTGTTTGTGTTGATTAAGGACCAGACAGTCATGAGCTTTAGCTTCAATAAAAAAAGTTCTGCCACAAAAGTTGAAAATGGAACTTTAGAGCTACCTGTGTTTTGAAATGTACAAGTAGTTCCTTATCCTGCTGCTTAGATATCGTATCACCATGTGGTTTTTGTTGGACAGGTGTATCGGGATTCAGAACCTTCACCAATGGTGTGTTGTGATTTGTGCGAGCATTGGGTTCATTGTGCCTGTGATAGCATCAGGTCTGTCATTTCCCCACCTTGAGCCTAAACCCTCCTTTCTCACAGATGTCATGCTTTCTCCCTTTTCCCACATTGCACTATCTGAAAATTTATGTAAATTTCTCTTTATATGTGTGGAAGCCATTTCGAATTCTGCTGCACAGGGCTGTGAATAGCATGGCTGAGTCTTACCATTCCTTCCAGAATTGCAGCAGAACTTGGTACTCCGGTTTATGTTTTGAATGGCCTTTACCCACTGTAGGGAGCTGATGAAGTCAGTGGGAGAGTTGTGATAGAGAAGTCACTACTATACATGCTTCTGTTGATGGTCCCTGAACAGGTGTGAGACTGGCACTGTTGTTCTTACTGCGTTGGTGTTTTTCTTCTTTTTTTTGGTTTCTTGGTCCTTTGTTCTCTGTTTTATCTTTCATTCTTTGGAATCCTCTTTGGCTGGTTGAAGAAGTGTTAACCTCTCTTTTCTTTTCCTTGATCATAAGAATGGAGATTTCTCAATTCTTATGAGAGATATACTGCTGTGTAAATCCCTGGGAGCAGGGCTGTGCAGAAATACAGGACCCTGCTTGGCTCCTGCATTGTGTAGTTCCCTTATTTCTGCACAGCCCTGCTCCTCAGCTTTACCCTACACATTAATCTATAGTTCTGTCACCCTATCTGCTGCATAACCCAATATCATGAAACTTGTAGGAGATTTCCTTCAAAGGATATTCTCATCGTACAGGAGGCTTAAACAACCATCCCAACCACTCTCTATGCCTTGGATGCTTGCTTAGACAGGATCAAGCTAAAATGAAATGAAGCTTACCCTCACACTGAGTTGCAGCTTGGATGAGAATATTATTGACTCTGCTGATTAGCTATGTCTCTTGAGTGTTAGCCAACATTATGATTAAGTCTTCCCATTTATTCCAGAAATGAAACAGAAGCTCAGGATACAGGTTTTTGTATAGCTGTTTGCTTGAAGTTTGCAGCTAATGATATATACTTTTTTCAGCCTCAATCCAGAGCTGATATAGAAGCCAGTGATGAGAATCACAGCTAGTCACTGCTTTCATGATGAAGGTGATGCTCTGATACTTTTTTAGTGACACTCATCAGGTTATTAGTTATGACCACATTCCTTTTTGTGTTAGTTTGGTGTTTCTGGAACTGACAGAACAGTTACCTTCAAAGTTTTGTTGTGGAGTTTTTCTGTGCGATCTTATAGATATGAATTTGCTATTAGATTATTCACAAAATATTCTGAATGTTTTTGAAAGTTCTCTGCAATCCTGGCCTTACTCTGGATTTGACACAGCTATCCACTGGGTCATTATCCTTCTTAATGCCAGCTCTCCAGTGTACATAAGTGTGGAATTTCCAAATTTTTTGCAGATACATGAATTGAAGTTCTGAATTTTGATGCAGAGCTGTGTTAATCCCCAATATTTTTACAGTTAAAAAGATTGTAGCGGAATCTCATTGGTGCTAAAGATTACCTGATGCTATACGCAGCCATGAGCAGAAGCACAGTAGGAAAGTTGAGTGAGCTAAGATTGTGAGCAACAATGCTGAAAGTAATTTTTTTAGATGGCCACATTCCTTACAAAAGATATTTCAGTACTGTGCTGAACAGATAGGAAGACTTATTGATTTGATGGTGGCACCTAAATCTCACATCTTTTGTCATCTTTTTGATCTCAAACTTCATTGTTTCTGGAGTTTCAATACGATTGTGGAATATTCTTTAGCTGACTCCTGCAGGGATCTGCCAAGTCCTTATAGATACTGAATGATATGCCTTACAGAATTTCAGGCTGTCAGTATCTTTTATTGTCTATGTCACTTCAGTCTTTTGATTTCTCAGCATGTTAGGCAAAGGTCAACCTTGTTAGAATGAAGGTCTTTCAGATGGTCAGTCTTATTGTCTTTCTGAAGGAAAAAGGCTACCCTTTGAAAATTCTTCTAAAGAGAAGGGTTGCTTATTAAAGAAAAATTCCTTTTTGGAATTTCCGCTTTTGGCGTTTTCAAAATGATTTTGCTTTGGGTCTTGTAAGTGGGGAGTTTCTTGTAAGCCCACTTGTTCATAGTCTTTCCCTGTTGTCCTCTCCTTCACTTTTTCTTTTCATTTTCTGTCAGTCTGCTTTTTGTCTTGTCCTTGTTGTTGTGGTCTGTTGCTAGCCAGTAGCATGGTTGAGTATTCCCATTGGTTCCAGAATTGCAGCAGAGACTCAGTTTGCAGGTTGGTGCTTGTCACCAGCCTTTACCCACTGTAGGGAGCTGATGAAGTCAGTGGGGAAGTTGTGGTAGTTAATTCACTATCATACATACTACTGTTGATGGTCCCTGAACAGGTGTGAGACAGGCACTTTTGTTCATACTTGTGCGTGTTTTTTGCTTTTTGTTTGTTCTGTCTTTCCTTGTTTGGTTCTTTCTATGACTTTCTGGGGAAGTGTTAACTTTGCTGTTTTTTCTTCATCGTAAGAATGGAGATTTCTCTATTCTTCTGAAAGATATTGTTAGAACAAAGGTTCTAATGGACGATGTTTTGGGTACTACATTTCAAGTCTCATTTTTCCAAAAAATTTGCATCTTCAAAATGCATCCTTTAACTTAGCATCATGGCTTAGTCTTCCCATCACTTCTGAACTTGTAACAGAAACTGGGCATGTCAGTTCATGTCTGCCATTGACCTTCAAGCAGTGCTGGAAGCTGATAATGTTTCTGGGAATACCCAGTAACTATTCACTACAATGCGTTGCTGTTGATGGTCACTGAATTTGTAAGGGACTGTTTTTATGATTATGTTACTCTATGTTTTGTTTTTATTTTTTACATTTCTGGTTTCTAGTTTGGGATGGGCTTCTTTGGGGTCTTTTCTTGCTTGCCACAGATTGCTGGGATGGTCTCAGAACATTTGATTATAATTTTCCCATCCTTGTCCGCTGACAATTTCTATTCCTGGGTGAACTTCAATTGTAAGTATTGGGAAGCTCTCAATTCTTATGCAGATATATCTTTGACTGGAACCATCTTGCAGTGATGAAAAATATCAGCAGTATCAAGTGGATGACAACCTGCACTATACCTGTGCTGCTTGTCGTGGCGAGTGTCACAAGGTCCTTTCTCTTTACCTGGGCCTGACCAATCTGTTCTGCCATATACTATGCTTCTTTCTTGACAGTATGAAGAAATTGGAGAAGGTTTGGCTGGTTGCTATTCAGTTTTTCTTGAATGTCTTGCCCAACATCTAAAATCATTTCCAACTAAACCAATGAGCAAGCGGAGTGCAAAGTGGTTTTGTACAATTCTACTATGTGTTTGGTTTGACAAAGACAGCACCATAAACTCCAGCTGCTGAATTATTGATGCAATGATTCAATGATGGGGGAAGAAATTACAGATTGAATGGAAGGGTCAGTGTAGAGTTGGTTTATGAATAGACATTTGAGTATTCCCATTGTTCTATTGTCGTCATACAAGTGATGAGCAATAGAGTATAGGACATTCCAGAGGAGTGATCATGGGCTTTCAGGCTGAAATCATGTGTTCTGTGATGCACTATACAGGTCACTGATCTAGACAGTGGAGTGGAAGAGATGTGGAGAAGAAGAGATTCAGCTGATGCTGAGCAAAAAGCAGAGTTAAGAACTGCAGCAGGGCTTCCTTCAGAGGATGAAATGAAAATGCTTTATCCATCTTCAGATGATGAAATACAAGTCCGTGAGGTGATCAATCATATGAAAGGAAGCTCCAAACAAGTGATGAAAAAAACGAAGAAGTTAAGTACTAGTGGGATTGAGCATGATGGTGGACTCAAGAATACCAAGATACACAAAGATAGCATAAGGAAAAAGAAAATTTATGGGAAGGTGTCAGAAAGGACATCTAGCAAGCTGCATTCACAAAAGAGGAAGGGATCTTTAATGAAGAAGTCAACAGAGGAGAATGTTGTTGGTAACGATGGGTCACATATGAAAACTATCATCTTAGATACAGAGGAGACAAAGACTGACAGTCAGAAGGCAACAAAGCAATTGAGAAGTAAGTCTGATCCAGAGGTGCCCAGAAAGACAATGAAGAAGAAGGAAAATAGAGCTTTGAAAACCAAAGGAGTTTTGGGGAAACTGAAGCACAAAGATACAGCAGCTGGTGACCTTGTCAGTGCTCAAGATCCAGTCACAACTGAGCTCATGCAAAAGACTAAGAGGTTAAAATTTGCTGGAAGTGAAGAGACTGGTGTTCATGTTGAAAGTGAAACTCCAACTAACAGTGCAGGAAAGGAGAAAAAGCAGAGAGAATTTGCAAAGAGGGCTGGCACAAACCAAAGTTTGAAGGATGGTGTTGTGGCAGAGGCAGCAAAGAAGGAGACATTAGTGGAGCTGTCAGCATCAAACAGAGCGGGGATGATCTCTGAAGGTTTGATTCTTAGAAGTCAGCTTGAGATTGATTGGCATGTTGATTTCAGTTGCATCTTGGTTAGTAGGGTTTGAAAGCGAACTCTGTGATCGAAGGCAAGAAAAAGGGTTTAAAACATGAATTGGGAACTGGATGCTGTAAATCAGGTTCAGAAGAGACCACCAAGAATACTCAGCATCAGGAATCAGACAGTGCAGGAGAACATCATAGCACTTTGCAGAATCCACCCACCAGAGGTACTAAGAAAATTTTCCCTGACATTCCTGGCATTCACACATGCAAAATATCTTCTCTTTGGGGGTTTTGGGCTATTTGTTTCTGGCCTTGCTTGGTTCTGATGCCACTGAAGGTGTATTCTGCTGCTGAACTATATTAGCTTGTGTCCAAATGAAATCTCACTAGTTGCCTCCCTGCTTCAGCCTGCAATTCACAAAAACTTTCCCTGCTTTTTGCACATGTTTCAGTTGGCTGATGAATGGTCATTTGCATGGTATTTGACCCAGGCACATCCCCTCTGCATTGGACAGGACACTCTGAAAGTGTAAGGAGGCGACGAGTTCCAAGTTCAAAGTATCGTGATATGGAGACTACTCCATGGCACAATTCACGAAACTCCAGAGAGGTGCAATCAACAGTGATAGAGGAACCAGGAACCCAGACAATTAAGCCAACCGCAGCACAGGCACCACAGGGTGAAAAAGAGCAGAGTATTGCTTCTTTACGAGTACCCACAGAGGTTCGGAAGGAGCGGCAAAGGAAGACAAAGGAGATTGTAGATGATATGGATATTGATGATACTTTAGATGCACCAAGAAAACGACTCAAAGTTGCTGATCTTGGGGACAAGCAAGGTGAAGGTGGACGGCCCCTGCGCAGTGCAACAACTGGTAGCAGTTTGAAAGGTCCTCTACATTTCAAAATCAAAAGACAATCCATCCATGATACACTACTGCCCAAATCTGGCTTGGACAGCAAGAAAATTCATAATCATGATGATTTGCCAATTTCTGTGAGGGGGCAGCGCCTGAAGAGGAAAAGATCTCTTGTAGCACAGAAGGGAGGAGATGAAAAGCTTACAGGTCGGACAATAACAAGAGACTCTTCTGCAGATGATAGCTGGATACTTCAAAGGCTTGGTACAGATGCTATTACCAAGCGTGTTGAAGTGTTTTGGCCCATTGACAATATCTGGTAGTCCTTGTCTTCCTGTCACATCTCTGACCCACAAGCTTGTTAACTTAGGAGATTTGAGAGATCATCTTCATGCAACAACTCAATGTCAGGACTTTTCCTGTCTTCACAGTTACTACTGCATGTATAGGTTTGTAGTTACTTTGTGGAAACACCAAAAGTCAACCATTTGAAACAAACTGAGTCCAGGGTTTTGGTCTGAACCGGGTTTAGGGTCTTGGGTTTGAGGTTCTGGTGGTTTCATTGTGGTCTGAACCTGACTATATCATTTCAAGCTGTATAGATCCTATCATGTTGGAAATTGTAGGTTTCTGGAATGATGACTGTGCTGCTCAGTGGTATAGGACTGTGTGTCCACATCTGCAAGATTGTGAAAGAGAATCATTAATTCTGGAAGACATATTTTTTCCTATCTTCAGCAGATCGATGTACCAGCAGGATATTAGGCACCGCCACCATCTCTTCAGCTATTTGACAGTGGACTTTCCTGATGGCAGGTACCAGGGTACTGTGGTGGATGTCTTCCCCCAGAAGTTGCAGTTTGCAGTACATTATGATGATGGTGAGGAGGAAACACTGGAGTTTGGTAAGGAGCTTGTTCGCTTGCTCTCAAGTTCGAAAAAAGTTAATTGACACAGGTACAATTGCCTCAATTACCCCTATCAGCAGTGTACAAGCAGTTTAGGGGGTATTGTAAACTAGCAGATAGAAAAGCTTTCATCTGGATCACAAAATTCTGGCCATCTTAGGATTCATTCCAGCCATGACAATGCTGGAATTTTGATAGCTGGATACAGGATTTGTCCTCCTTGATATTCTTTTACACAAGACTCTGCCTCTTGGAATTATTGTTCCATCTTCATGCATGTTGAGCTGCTGATTGTCTTTCTTGACAATACCTGAAGCAATCATTAGTAAGACAAACTGGTACCCATCTAAGCACTTTGCCATGCATGGTTTCAGGGTTCCCCTTATGAGTGGCCTGGATTTGAAAAAGCAGTTTATCTAGCTCTACTCACTATCGAGTTGCATAGTTTTCAGCATCCATGTAGGTTCTTGTCTTAGTGATAACAAGCTCTGATCCAAAGATGCACATGTTGGTCACCAATGTAAGGATAAATATATGAGGTTCATTGAGAAAGTCCTTAGCAATCATTCAGTATATAGGAAGTAGTGTTGAAGATTATGGAGGATCCTAGAAGGATTGAAGAGCTGAGAAAGTCCTTTTCAATAAATCATTCAGTGTCAGATGAGAATGGTGTTCAAGACTTTGTTGTGGATCCTGGAAGAATTTGAAGAGGATTTGTTAACACAAACTACTCATAGTGAAAACTTCAAACCTCAAGTCCTGTGTAATGACCTAGAAAACCAAAACATTGTGACTCATTTCTCATCAGTGACATGCAACATTATTAACTATTATTCATTTTGTGAACAAGCCTTCCTATGGTACATCATGACTATCTAGTCCTGCACTATGCCTTCAGCCAGGAAAAAATGAGGCTACAGTTGATTGGCTGAGGCTACAGAATGTAACCATTTGGCCAAGGAACTTGAGACTGAAACAATTCAAGTTTATTTTCCTGTGTGACCAAGATATAGTTTGGGTTTCGCAAGATGGGAAAGACAGAAATTTGTAAACAACCTTAAAGCATCTCAGCATGGACTGTAACAGTTGCATTAAGATTTGCAAAATGTGTCATATGGTGATTTGGGGTTGAAGTATTATAGTTTTACAACCAAAACTCCAGGGAGCCTCCATGGCCATCTTGTCGGTGCTACAACGCCTGATAGTGCTGTTCGACTTTGACTGTGTTCCAATACCATTAGACATGCTGAAAAAAACGAACTTGATATAGTCATTGACAATGCAAGACTACTGGGATCACCAATAGTCCATGCAAGAGCAAATGCCATCCTCAATGTAATGAGAGTGATTTGTTTCCCTTACAATGATTGCTCTCCCAACTATTTTTCAAATGAACTTTGTGGAAGTGTGGCAATCTTCAAAAAAACCTGCAGATTTTTTCTTATTTGGAGAGTACAAGGAGCTGTCTTGATGAGCCCCAATCCTGGCCAATTTCTCACTTTGGTGACACAAATGAAATACCATTTCTTCTTCTTCCACATCATGCAGAATAAATTCGGTATAAGGCACATACGCTGCATCACACATGATCACTGACAATCTCTGCAGTTCTGCACAGATTTCAATCATCTTCAGGTGGTCTTGCTTGTCTACTACAAACATATGCACCTCATTATTCACTTCAATCCAGGTGTGACCTGGCTGTTTGCTCACACCTCTTGCCTTCCACTGCTGTTCAACATTCGTGTGGAGATGGCCATTGCCAGCAGCAGCATAGATGTTTGTTAGCAGCACATAGCAAGCAGCATTTTCAGAGTCCAATTCAAGAATTCAATTAGCAACATGTTCTCCCATCTCCACATTACCATGAATTCTGCAAGTTCCGAGCAAAGTCATTCATGAAGCCACATGTGGTTTCCAGGGCATTGCCCTGATCATATTCTATGTCTCTTGTAGACAGCCAGCACAGCCAAGAAGGTCGACCATGCAGGTGAAATGTTCCAATTTTGCAGAAACCATATAGTCTGTGATCATTGAAGCATAACAGTTCATGCCTTCATCCACCAAAACTGCATGGCTACAAGCTGATAGAAGACAAACAAAAGAGATATCATTTGGCTATACACCTTCAAAATTAAAAAAAATTTAGAGCTTCCTTACCATACCCATGCATGGCACATCCTCCAAGTTGCTGAATGTGCTGTGGTTGTGATTGAAGAGGGCAGGTGTGTTCATCAGCAAATCATTCAAAGCAGTTTGGAGTCTAAAGTCTTTGTGGGGTGTAGCTTGGTTGACATGTATGCAAAGTGTGGAAGCATAGAGGATGCTTGGAGAGTGTTCAACAAGATGCCATCTCAAGATATCTCAAGATGTGGTTGCTTGGAATGCCATACTTGGAGGATGTGCCATGCATGGACATCATAAGAAAGCTCTGAAACATTTTGAGCAGATGTGTGAAGAAGGTGTAAAGTCAGATGACATCACTCTTGTTTGCCTTCTGTCAGCTTGTAGCTATGCAGGTTTGGTGGATGAAGGCATGCACTGTTTTGCTTTGATGAGCACAGTCTATAAGATTTCTACAAAAGTTGGAACATAACATCTGTATGGTTGACCTTCTTGGCTGAGCTGGCCATCTACAGGAGGCAAAGAATATGATCGTGAGAATGCCTTGTAAACCACATGTGGCTGCATGGATGGCTTTGCTCAGTGCTTGCAGAATTCATGGTAATGTAGAGATGGCAGGAGTAACCACATGAATTCTTGAAATGGAACCTGAAAATGCTGCTAGTTATGTGCTGATGTCAACATCTGTGCTGCTGTGGGCAGCAGGCAGGTGTGTGAGAATGTTGAACAGCAGAGAATGGAAAAAGGTGTGAAGAAACAGCTGGGTTGAGGTGAATAATGAGGTGCATATGTTTGCAGTAGAGGATCAAAAGCACCCCCAGATGATGGAAATTCATCCAAAACTGCAGAGATTGTCAGCGCTCATGCATGATTACATGCTTTGTATAAAGTTTGTTCTGCATGATGTGGAAGTAGAAGAAAAGGTATTTCATTTTTGTCACCATAGTGAGAAACTGGCTATTGCATTTGGGTTCATCAACACAGCTCCTGGTACTCCTCTCCAAATAAGAAAAAATCTGTGGGTTTGTGAAGATTACCACACTTCCATGAAGTTCATCTCAAAAATAGTTGGGACAGCAATCATGGTGAGGGATACTGATCAATTTCATCAATTTGAAGATGGTGTTTGTTCTTGCATGGACTACAGGTGATGCCAGTAAACTGTCTTGTCAATCACTATATCATGTTGCTTTTGTTTACGGTAGCATGTCTAGTAGTATTGTAAGAGCATCTCCACCAGTGCTCAGTATGTCACTTTGGATAATAAAATCAAATGTCTAAGTTTAGCTGTTTTTTTTTTGGCAACCCCACCAATAAAACTGTAACTGGAACTGCATACATGTGGGGACTACTAATAGCAAACCACCTGGACCAATCATTATGATCAACCAATCAGAAATACTGAGCCGCAGTCAGGTCCAGGTGCACAACTGTGTTGTGCCATTTACCAGCCACAGCAAGCTGCATGAATTTGGTGCAGAAAAACCAATTTCCTGAGCTAAACGGGCACATTTTGACTTTCGCAATAGATTTTACTGTCCGGAGTCACATACTGAGCACCAGTGGAGATGCTCTAGCACAGTCAAAGTTCAACAGCACCTGTCTTTAGAGCTCCGGTAGCCTTTTCTTTCTCAAGTCCCTTACAGCTCCCAGTAATGAAGTGATGTAATTGAAGGTGGAAGAGATAAAACTTGCACTTTTGCACCATAGCTGCTTTCTCCGACTCCTTACAATAACTTGTTCATTGAGGTGTCGATGGATGCTTGATTCTGACACCTGCATTGTCATGGATGATTTGACCAGGCAAGAGTGTGATTGCTTATAGTTGCCTAAATTCAGGGTGAGTGACACTGCAGGTGCAAGGAGTAGGTGTACTTCTCCATTTCATTCATTGACATCTTTATCAGATTCATGTGTCAATGGTCAGTATTCTGCTTTTGAAAGGTAATAAGCTATGACATAGATCTGGTGTCATGCACCAACTATGTCTCATTTCTACTTTGTGCTTACCTTTGCCATCACTGATAACTTTTCAATGTTAACCCCAGACTGATGCTCATGTGATTGATAACTTTAAAAGTGACTTATCTTCATCCATTTTCTGATGGATGGCATGTTTTCAAGCATACCAGCAATATCTTTTCGTGTGCATGCTGTTTGGCAACAGTGAGGTCTTATTAGTATCTATGTTTGGTGAGACAAGGGAGATTGACCAGGAGGAGTTTGCTGCCAAGAGTCTATGTGAACCTGCAATTGCACTATATGCATCAATGACTTTTGCAGTACACTGATATTCTTTCCAGTGCACCGGATATAAACACAGGTAGCACTCAGAGATGAATGCAATTGTGAGCATTCTTGTGTTGTTCCTCTCTCTAACTGACTTTGTCTCACCCTAGCTGTGTTTTTTTGCTGAAAAATCTTGACCTGATTATGGCAATATCTTTGAAAGCAACTTAAAAGATTGGATGCAGTCTATGCAAGATGCAATACTTCATTGCAGCTTCTATGCAATCAAAGAGAGAAACTGTGATGGCAGTTTGTTGTGGATTCTTTGCAATGCTGGGATTCTGGATTGGAACTGAACGAGAATCCTGTTAGAGCTCACATGTCAATTGGGCCATATGAGGTCTTGCTTGTGTCAATCTTGTTGTTCTTTCTTGATTTTTATCCTGCCATGGTCTAAATTATGGCAGAATTCTTTTCAGATCTTTTGCATTTGCAGGATAGTAGTAGTAGGTTGGAAAAAGTAACTAAATGAAGTATGTTGTCAATTCTCTCACTGACTGAGAGTGTGAATCATGCAATACTAAACCAAAACCCCTAAACCTGTAGCATCTGTTCCTGTGATAGCAATTCTGCCTGGATGTGGAAATTGCATGGCTAACTAGCTGGATCAAGATTTTTGGTTGTTGGAAAATGAAGGGCACTTGGATTTCAAACATAAGAACCAGAAGCAATCTAGCAACAAAACCCACCATGGGTGGCAGGAGAGCACCTCCAACTATTTGCTCACCTTCCAAGTTTTATAACACAATTGTAGACAATTTTAAAGAAAGGCAATTCTTGACGATCATGGGGAGGCTTCATTTACAACACGACAATGGCATTGGAACATCTTAACTGTTTCCGCTTGAAATGATGCGGTGCCACTTCTTGAGGTCAATAGAACATGTCTAAGTCTCCTTTTTCACTAAAATCAAAAAAGGTAAGGAACATGAAAGGGTAGACTAAGTCGTTGGCAATGCACTGGTAGATAACAGAGAATGTAAAGCTGGACTTCAAGGTCCAATGTGCTTACCAGCCTCTTGGGTGGGGCTGTACAAATTTTCATTCGGTTTCCGATTGTTCTTTAATTGACCTTTTGTATGGAGGAATTGAAGTCACTGTGTTTCCTATGAGCTAAGCATCGAATTCCTGGCTGGATATTAGAGATATTCACAGAGAAAAACCCAGGAGCAGAACCATGGGTTTCACTGAAACTGAGGACGACAGTCAAAATGCAGGATAGCACTGCGTCAAAGGAGAAAAAAAAGACGAAGAAGAAGAATGGAGAAAACTCAAATTGAACAGAGAAGGTAGGGGCTACATATAGCGAGGCACATAAGGTCTTATTTAGGTTATGGGATACATTAAGGTTTAGGTAGGGGGTTACATAGAACTTACCTGCGGGGTCAATTAGGATTTTTTTAGTTTAGGAGATACCTAGAAATTCTTTAGGTGCCTATCTAAGGTGACTTGTAATGCAAGAGGGGCTTACATAGCAGACCATCTAGGGGCTACATAATGGAATATTTAGGAGCTACCTGAAGGTTGCATAGAGCTTTACCTAAGAGGCTACCTAGGATTGACTCATAGCTCACTATGTGGATGCTATGTAATCCTTTAAGGAAACTTTAGATATCCCCTAACATAGGTGGATTCTTAAATAGCCCTTCTGTAGCACCTTAAGTAGTCCCTATGCAACTCTCTATGTAGACTTTTGATTACTCCTATTTTAGATAGCCACAAAATAAAAAATTTATAGGCTATCTAAGCCAAAGATTCTTTTTAATTTGCTAAACTCAAGCCCTAAGAAAATTCAGTGGACCCTCATTTTTCAAATTTTTTCTATGGTTGCCTAAATGCCCACTACTACCTTTTTTGTAAAAGTATTCATTCTTCTTAGCTTCCATTCATCTTATGTAGGCCTCATATATCTTATGTAGGCCTCATATAGATAAGTTAGGGTTAGGTCATTCTAGGTGGTAGTCACCTCCATTCTAATAGGGTTAAGGTTTAAGGAGAGGCACCTTCATCTCTTTAGGGTTCTAAAAACTTTTCTCACAAAAAACCTTTGGCAATTTCTATATCTCTTCTTGCAATCCAACAACATCCTAAGTAGACCCAAATGTAATGCCCTTTCGAATGTCAAAGCTAAATTATTGCAATCTTTCTCCCACTAGCACTTAGAAATTTCACTGAAATTGAAGATGACATTGATTGCAAGATGGGATTATGCCAAATGAAACTCAAATTTCTTTTTCAAACTCAAGATGATATGGGTTTCCTCGTATTTTCTATGTTTTTGTTTGTGTCTACTAGCAAGGGCCTTACCTAGGTTATAGGACACTTAAGGGGGATATAAAGGGATTACACAGAGCCTACCTTAAGGGTTAGCTAGGGATTTCTTTAAAATGTTACCTAGACTAGAGATTATTTAAAGGGCTACTTAAGATTATCATATTTTGAAATTCCTCATCTTGATGGTGATCTATTTTTCAATTTTTATTTTAACAATATTATCACGTACCTTTTAAATTCATAGGTTTCATTTTATTTGCATCATAAATTTAATATTATCATTTTAAAAGTTTATTATGAATTCAATATTTTCTTAAAATTCATCCATATTTTTTAATATGATTCACACTAAAATCTGTTTCAACATGGATAATTTGAATTTTGATAATATTAATATTGAATATTACTTCACATTTTAAGTTCAAAAAAATTTCCATCATGACAAACCAAATTTAATCTTTTAACTATGTTTTCACTTTCTAGAGACTATCTAGGGAAACACATAAGGGCCCACTTAGGTTGCAGGACACCTAAAGGTCTATCAACTTAAATAAGGGTTATCAAAATTTGTACATAAAATTTTACTTAAGGCCTACCCAGAAGGCTAGTACCTAAGGAAAAACCTAGGTCTGTGCTTAGGATATGGGTCCCCTAAAGGCCAACCTTATCTTCCAATAAAGCTATCTATAAAAATAGTTACAATAGATAGGTATGGTTTAGGTGACCCATAACCTAAGTACAGCCCTAGGTACTTATCTTAAACCTTAGCCAACTCCATAGGTAGGTTTTATCTTTATTATAGATAACTTTATTGGAAGAATAGGTATTCCACATACTTATGTATGTTCAACAGCAGGAATTTACAAGTGAATTTTCTTTCTTTTTTGAAAAATAGTTTGAAAAAATATTCTTTCACAAATTCTCTGTTTCTTTAATAAAAAAGTTCGTCAAAAAAAGAATTTTTAAAAATTGCCAAAAGTTGTCACAATTTTGCCTATAATATGAAAGGCTCTTAAAGATTTTCTGCTTTCATGTTTGAATATCACCGAATTTGGCTAAATTTTATACTTATAGATGATCATCACCACTTGAGCAACATCACAACTTTGAGAAAAAGATCACAGGTAAATTGTAACTTGATTTGTTCCTATTTTAATTTTTGACATGGAAGCTTCAGAATTAACTAATTATTTGACAAACATGTGTTGAAGCTGCCTCTTTACTAAGGTATTGCAACATATGTTACAGTCGGTGGCACTTATAAATTGTTTGTTAGAGGTGCCAAAAAAAGTCATTCTTGAGTAATCACTATTTGTTCCATGAACATGATACCTATCACTTCACCCTTGAAACAAGGCGTCATGTCCAGGCAGGCCTTGCCCATAAATATCATATGAATTTGAATAATTGAAAATATCACAAGAATAACATGTATTGCAATCATTTTTAGTGGATTGAAGTAAACAGTTTCTGTATTGCGGGATTTTTCATTGGAGACATACATCGTTTAATTATAAGGTTACAAATTGGAAGTGTACATGTTTAGGAACTGTTTGTGTTTTTCTCGGTGCCGGGTTTTACTCATGCATGCAAGGAGAAGCTACATACAAATCAGCTGTCCAAATCTTTCTCTGTGTGGTTCACGCGGGACACCTGAGGTAACGTCGTCATTACCAACTCCGCACTGCGCTTCACTTCAAGAACTGCAAATACCGCCATGCCAAGGAAAATCAAGACAATGGAACCTGCTGCAGCCATCAGCGAGAATGTGGAGTGAGCACCATAACTGACGCCTGATAGGTCACTGGACTGCATGTCTTCTAGTCCCGTGGCACACGTCGCCAGACCCGCAACATATGTGACCTTACCCAGGAACGAGTGCAGGGAGCTCACAAACTGCCGCCGTTTGGATCCCAAAGTGACGAAGCGTTTGTAGATGCCCAAGCCAAACTGGGAACCCCAAATGACTAAGGTGGTCACCCCCATCCATGAATGGCTACTGTATAGTGTGAAAAATGGATACGCGATTGGTTGGGCGGAAAGCTTTTTGTAGTATACAATAGCAGAAAGACCCAGTGGTACGCAGATCATTGATAGGACGTTCAGGGATGCGTGCAATACTACGGCAGCCAGCTGACGGTCGCGTGAGCGGAAGAGTGGCACCATGTCGAAGATAGGTGCAGAGAATGCAAGTACGGCCTCAGACATTAAAACAGGGACAGCTAGGGTGAACAGGAAAGCGTGCCAGCCGAAGAGAGAGGCATCGACCCACCCAAGCCCGCCCTCGACATTCATGACCCACACCAGAACCAACACCAGGAAGGTGATGCTGGCAGCCCTGACGAGAAGTGCCAAGCGCGCAGTGGTCCTATTTGGCTCTGGCAGAACAGAGACTGTGGAACAGCTGGAAGCAGGGGCCGTGTAAGCAGCAACGCCATAGGCCGCCATGTTGACGTCGCAGAACATACTGCTGCTGTAGCCACGCCTGCCCTGGAAGAGAGTGCCCACGAAAATACCCGAAGTGATGGCGAAAAAAATAGCAACGTTGAAAGACATGACTGCCAGCATCATCAGATATACCACGCAAACCATAATGAAGCGCAATACGGCACGTGCAATGTCAATGCGAGAAAAGGCCATCCACCACTTATACGGCGGGCCCGAGTTGTTTTGCACATCATCCTCGGTAGAACAGCAAACAACTTCACCGTCACCTCCAGCCTCAGGACCACCATCGTCAACCCCCTTTTTTGACTTGCTGGCTTGCTGCCCCAACTGCTTCGACAACTTTCTATGCCATCTTGCTTCCAGTCGTGAGCTGACAGCCTGCATATGGTGCCCCGAGCATATTGTTAAGCGAATTTAATCTTGAGACTTACAACTCAGATATACGACTACGTCCAATTATTCAACTGCAGGGTGGGAACTACTTGTTTAGACAGGTCGACTCATAAATAAAAGAGTCGATAAGATTGAATCCAAATCAAAATACGAGAATCGAATTGGATAAAGACCGTCGCATATATATCAAAATTAAATCTTGACAATCCGAAACAACACTATCCAACAGATGTGCCTTGCGTATAATTGCTTCGTTAGCGCAGGGTCTAACACACTTAAGTACTAAGTTTCCAACACCCGCTGCGTGTAGCCTTCATAAGCTTCATAAGCGATGCGACTTGTAGCAAGATTTAAGATTGATCCTATTTGGATCTTCTGTGGTGTCTTGACTTCCACCGCAGTACAGAGATGTGAAAACATAGTCGTTCCTTCACGACGAGAAACACAAATCCCAGCCCTAGAAACCACCAGGAAACCTGCTGGCTGAGCCCAGCAGTGTGCACGGTTTAAACTTGTGTCTGTAAGTCCTTATGGATCACATAGCTAGGGACTCACCCAAGAGATAAGAGTTCTAATCTGTAGGAGATATTGTTGGCTCTTAAAACTCTTTCAAGCAGGCAGACCAAGAACCAGCCAATTTTTTACTGGCGAAATTAAAAATCAGACAATCGAAAATGATGCGTCTCTGGAGGTTTTCAATATCCAGAAGTGAGGAAAAAAAATAGTAAAAATAGCCAGATACCTATACTTCGTTTCCAGTGTGGAGCCAGCTATGTAAAAAGATTAAAGATTTATATTTCATATTTGGCTTATAGTTATATTTGGCGAAATCTCTGTAGTGATCATCTGCAGGTGTTTTACATCTTCCTATGGATGGTCGCCACTTTGGCTACTAAATCAAATTCCTACGAAAAAAACACCGCTAATGCCATCTTTGCATTAGGCTGCTGTGTGATCACAGCAGCTTTTCATTATGTTTTTCCAACTAGCTGAGCTCATAGTCATCTCAAAGCTCTGTGGGTCAACATTGTCCCATTGCAGGAGCTGTGAGTGTCAAACTGTGACTCACCACAATACAATGACATCTGTCTTTCTTTCAGGAGAACATGTGTTCCCAGAGTTCTTAACATGACTAATTACATATTTTCAACGCACTTGCAGCTATGGAATCGTAAGCAACTGTCCGCTCACCAAGAAACAAGGCCGAATATCAGTGGCTTTCCATTAGGTTGCTGTGATCACAGCACACTGTGATCAGCCTAATGAAAAGAGATCCTAAGAGTGGGATCTGCAGAGCTGAGAGAGACCTGAAGATGAGATGTAGCTGCAAAGTACTCCTTGCTCATAAGGATTCCAGACATCCCCTAAAAGGGAGTTCAGAATTTGACGCTCTCAAAACTGCAGCGAATAGTGTTATTTTCTATTATTAACGGACTATGACATCATTGGAAACGTAGCTCTTAACACCCCCACCGCATCATCTAACTTTTTCCCTCAATTCTCGGCTATGAGGGATAACCTCAAACATTCCTCCTAAACTCTAGAGCTGATTCCTATCCGATTAGGAACCCTCCGGACGGTAATAGGATCGGCCATGGAACCAGTGGCTATCGAGTGTGCTTTGAAGTAAAGTGATTATCTGAATCGTCTCTGAAGGCCATCAGATAGTTGGAAGTTAACAGATTTTGAAACCCCCGGCCTAATAAAGGACACAAACTAATGTTTCCACACTATAATTTTCATCAAATACTTTATATATTCATTGCCTGGAGCCAGACATGCTACTCCTCGTGAATTAGCCTTTAGGTCCATACCGATACTAATCGTGGTTGCAATCCTACTGCACGCTCTCTTCCTCAGCCTTCCGCTTTCCAGCATAAGGTTGTAGTAAATCCGCGAATAGACCTCTCGTGAAATTTGAGGAAAAGATGGATTCTACTTCGCTTCAATTCTGTAACTAATCCCAAATACGCGCTCAAACATTAATGGACAGTAGGAAGGTAGGAGTTTAATGGTATATATAGGCGGAACAACTGACCCTATATGCAAACCACGAAGCTCTGAGGTCCTCACCTGCAGCACTTGGAACGATATCGCCAGGAAGAAGCAGGCAAACCACGCTCCAGCGAGCTGCCCACTGGTTGACACCACCCATCCCGAGAACAGAAGATTGAAGGGAAGCTGTGTCGAGAAGACCATGCTACTACTGCTCATCTCCGTTGTGGAGTTGCTCGTATTGTTTGAAGAGGTTCCTCCACCAGACATGTTCATCGTGATCCACTCAACCGCTCACTTTCACCAAACCCCAAAGACTGGACGTCGTCCCCAGCCCTCACGTGAACTTCTCGAAATAAACCCCCCTCTGTTCAGTCAGCCTTGCATTACAAGATTGATGAGGGAGCTCATGATGGGAAAATGGGGTCTCTCTGATCAGCATTCACTCTATCAATTGCGCTGAGCCAGAGACAATGTCCTGTTCTCCTGAGCTCCGTTCAAGCAAGAGCAGCCTGGAACGCGGAGTACGACTTCTGTTTTGAAGTACAAAGTAGAGAAATGTAGTACAAGCATTTTTATTGTTTATGGCGAAAAATCCCCAAAAGGCGATACTTATTCAAAAATTTGGCGATTTTTCTTTTTTCACAGAGACAAGTCGCCAAATTAGGAGAGTCGCGCCACATCTGTGTTTCCTGGCTACACTTTTAATGGCATTGTACAAAGCTGTTGCCCAATTAAGTGGAAATCTGTCCGGGGAGCCGCCACTATCGCTAAAAATTGAAAGGAACGAAAAAACCATTTGTACAAGCTGTTCTCCGGAGTTTCGTTCAATCATGAGCAGCCTGGAAAAGCCGACGTACACGACTTGAGTTTTGTGTAGTACAAAGTGAAGAAATGCAGTACACGCGGCCCTTCGGACTACTAGAGGTTAGGGGTAGGTGGACTTCGATCAGAACTAGACTTTACAGACAGCTGCAGGAAGGTCAAAAAAGGTCCCGGTACTTTCAGCACCAGGCCTACAACAGTCCCGTGACACGGGCCATTTGTGGTTTCCTTTCTGGAGCCTCTACCGATTTGTTTGGTTTTCCTTTATTACACTACTTTTGGAGTTCACTGAATGTCATCCCTAATCCATTGGGTTTTCTTTTTTGTGCATTTCCTTTTTTACTAATCCTAATGGACTATCAGGCTCTGCCAACCCACTGTTTAATAAATAAATGAATGAATACATAAAAAAGGAAAAACACTCAGCAAGTGAAAAAAAAGGGAAAAAGAATGTAATTCCATTAATTACATCAATGAAATCACATGCAACATCTAATCACAAATCATGACTTAGCATGATGTAGCATGACCTCATCACATTCCACATGGATGATATGTACAATTAACATATATACCTTTATCTGCTAACCATTCATATAAATTTTATAATTGTTCACCATTATTTGTAAATATATTACAACCCATTACACAGTGCCATGTGGCATAATAAAAAAAATTCCATGTGGCATCTTAATTGAATTTTGGCCCAAATATATTTAAATCAATATTTAGGTAGGTATGTATGTAGGTAGGTAATTAGGTAGGAAATAAGTAGGAAAAAAGATATGTAGAATTAAGTGGGTGGGTAGGTAAACTAAGAAGTAGATATGTAAATATTTTTTATTTATTTTAAGTTTAGCCCTTAAAATTAAACCTTTTCCATTCGCTCATCCCCAATTACACATGTTTTTGACATAAAAACGTGAAGCAAACCACCTTCCTTGTATACTTTTACAAAATGAAAATGGAAAACTGAACATATGGGAGAAATTTTTTTATTGTCACCTAGTTTACGAATAAATTGAAATTAAATTGCAACTAAAGAGTTTGTCCCATATCCATTGTCTTCTTTTTCAAGTTTATAAACTATATTTAATAGATAATTTATTAACTAACTATTAACTAGAACTAATTAATTAACAAAACATTAAATAATTGCCTACCCATTTACAAACCTTCCTACTACTTATTAAAACCTATTTATTAGGTAGTAACTAATAGTAACATAAGTTATTTAAATTATTACATAAATTATTAAATTATAGTATATGTAATTAGTTAATTAATAGATATTTTAATTTAAATAAATGATAATCAGTATATTTGTATTCATAATAATAAGTTCATTTCTATTAAAATTAAACTACTTAATTTTTCATTGATTAAATAATTTATAATTTATAATATATTATATATTATATATATTTTTAAATATTCAACTAATCATTAATCATTTATATTGAATGATTATTAATTATCTAACCAACAATTTTTTAGTATTAATTAAGTAATTAACTAATATTATCACAAAATATTTAAATTGTTGGAAAATAATAAATTTCAGTAAGTAATAAATTTATTAATTTTTTTAAATTCTAATTTTCCTTATTACTAACAAATAGAAATATATCAATAACAATTTTTATTATTATTAGTTTATTGTTACTATAATTATCACTAATATTACTATTAATTGATTAATTAACTTATAATTAGTAATAACTTTTATTTATATTAAATATCTACCTAATTATTCAACTATTTACTTATCAACTTGCCTAACTTACATAGCCACAATATATGCAAAATGAATATTGAATATGCCATACATATAATATAATATAATATAATATAATTCATAAATATATAAATATATTTTAAATATATATCAAAGGTGTATGTACATCACATAGAAGTAACCAAGTTGTGACTATTTTTGTAATTAACTAGACATAAAAGTCACTTCTTGGATAAAAAGTTAAAAAATTTAATCATCATAAAAAGGATGTAAAACTTAATAGTCACAAATTAATTATACCATAGTCACTAAAAAAATATTAAATTGGAACAAATGTTGATTAGTTGCAAAATGTCAAAACATAATTACAAATGACATTTAATTACATGTAGTTACAAATTGAATGGTTGCATAATACAAGACTTTTTCAAATGACCTAAAATGAACTTGGAATGGAAGTGGACTTAAGTTTAAATCATTGGGGTTTAACTAAGAAGAAAAATGGAAACAAAAACTTGAAATACAATTAAATAGGCTCAATGATGTGGGTGTCATCTAAAATGGAAAGAAATAGATAAGATAATAAAATACTAGTTGAACTATGAAAGGCGCAAAAGTGAACTAAGGTGAAAAGAAGAGCACCCAAAGGATCCATTAGTGGGTGCCAATGGAGGACCACATAACGTAAAGATTACTTTTAAAGGAATGGTGATTAAATAGAAGGAGCTATGGGGCATTAAAAAAGATAGACAAAAGGTATGAATTGAAACAATTTCCCACCTGAAACACGCATCTTTTGAAATATTTATTATAAGGGAAATAATGTTGAAGGCATTTGTAATGTGTACTTGCAACACCATTGAATCAAAATCAACATCTAAAGCTACCTAAATATGGTGCGCCATTGTTTCACAACCTCCTTTGATTATAACCTCAAACTAGTGAAGGGACAAGTGAGCTGAAAATGCATCACAAAATTAAATGCAAAAGGTTTTACTTATCAATCGATATAAAACCTCACTTACTACAATCAACTAAATGCCACCAAAAAGTTTGGCCAAAACTAACAACCTCGCAACACCCAAGGCCTAACTATACTCCTAGGGCTATGCCTTTCAACAACATAACGACATACCAAGAATAATGAGAAAAAGCCACTAGTTGAATCCTTTGGATCAAATGTTTCAAAGGTGCTTGAATATCATGCTTGAAGGCTTGTCAATTGAAAGATGAATGGAATGGATGAATACTACTCTAAAATTGATTATAGAGAAATCCAAGTTTGTTTCTAATTGCAATTCCACCAAAGAATCTGAACATGACAAAAATGAAAGCCCATGAAAGCTTAGAAAGAAGCAATGATCTTTGAAGAGGCCGAGATTGAAGCAAAGGGGGCCATACTTCCTTACTTTCCCTAGGGCTAAACTTTGACAAAAACAATTAAGCACCAAGGAAGAGAAGGATGAGGCTTCTAAACGAAGGGCACCATCCAAACAAAAAGGACCCAAAGTAAAGCAACTACTAGGGCTTGTGCCTGCACCAAACTATTTAGTTTCCTTGGAATTCATTGCAAGAAATTTCATGAAACAGGTGGAATTTGCAAAATTTGTGTCCATGTTGCAAGCATCAAGTTGACCGACTACTAGGCCCCCAGTTAACCAAATTCAGGGATCTCTCTTCCTTTTCTTTCAATTTGAAAAACTCTGATAAGCTGCAAGCTTGCAAATTCACTACCCATGGACAAGTTTTTGAGCAGCAAAACCCTGTTTTCAAGTCCGTCAGCACCGGTCAACACTCAAATTTTTGTTTCCAACTATACTGAACAGTTGTAACGACCTGTCAGAGATTTCACAGTGTATTAGGAGGGTGCATTAAACATGTAAGATTCCCTTTGGATCGATGAAGTCATCTTATATTTCTGGGTGGGCTCTTACATTTGGTAGTGGGTTAACATTTTTCTCCGCAAGTCAAATATGCAATCAACAGAGGAGCAGTCATTACACACGGTAAGGCCCTTGGGCAGGCATGTTACCAGAATTCAGCACCGCCCTCAGCTGCCACCTTGCACAGTGCCATATTCTAGTCACCCCCATCCCCATCCGCAGGCCTTGAATAACCTTCCCAAGATTTAGAATTCAAGTCAAGGCGTGCAGGGGGGAGGATAATGCAACCATGCAATAACCCAATCTTGAAAGGTAGTTGGCTCAGGACACCTCGTGCTCGTTGACGGAGGGCGCCATGTGGGGGGACTGGGGAGGGGAAAAGCAAACTCTTTTTACTAAGAAAATTCCATGAAATTGATCGCAGTGACGGTCCGTCCCCCTGATACTTAAACGTGTAGGAGTCAACTCATGTGCGGCACTGGGGAGTTTCGCAGATCTTTGTTCAAGGTTGAAGCAACTGACGAAAAGTGAGGAAAATTATGAGTGCAATGGGTTTGCAAACTGCTTATCCCTTTCTAACTCCTGTACTGACTTCACCCTATCGTTATTGTACTACAGCACAGAGTTGTAATTTAATAATCAGCTACCAACTTGATGTTCCACTTGTATAGTTCACCTTCTTAGGTGGTTCTCTTGTCTTCGTGGATGTGGGTCCTTCATTTTCGTTCCTTGTATTCCCCCTTGTTTGGGTGCTTTGGTTTATTTATGATTGACAGGGTTTCATCATCAATACCAATTATAAAATATTATAATTATACTTAGTTGTAATTCATTGAATTTATTTTTTTTTAATAAATTTGTTGTTAGCAGTGTTGGGCTGGTATCAGGTATTCTTATATCAATCAGGTCCTGATATATGGGTGTGTGAATTTGTTGTGTAATGGCAGAAAATTGGTACCAACTGTTATATATAATTAAATTAATATCAATGTACGTTTAGACAAAATTTTGATTGATATGCATTTTTTGAATGTCATGTATGATACTCAAAAGAATGTGTGAGCTTGAGGCCAAGCAATGAAACAAACTCCAAACCAAAAGCAAATATACTAAAAGGTTGTTTGATGCATAACTCAAAACCCAATCTTATGTATGCCATGTTCTATGGCTACAACCTACAAAGACACTAGTTTCTACAGTGGTGCAAGTTGGATAGTTTCAATAATTCTCTACAAGATGGGATACTTTAAAATGCAAGGACTAACTTCAACACCCTTTATGGCTCTAGAATATGATCATCATGAAAACGGATCCATTGTTATCACCATTCAAGGAGGGTGTATGTAAGATTCCCTTCTCATCAAAGCTTGAGCTTGGGTTCCTCATGAGGGGCCAAGCTATTTTCAGTGCTAAAAGCAGCTCATCAACAAAGCTTGCAACTACCCAAAATAATAATAATAATAAAATAAAATCTGAGCTCAAGCTTGCGTCTACTTTTGACATATTTTCCCTATGCAACCATCTTGTGGTTGTTTAGTGTTTTCTATCATACTCTAAACTTCGAAACAAAAATTTACTTGATGGCCACCAAGTGATATTTGGTGAGTTTTGAATCTATGTGAAAACAAAATTCATTAGTTCTCTACATATGTTCAAGGCCAACATTCAAAATCATCCTTCCATATTTTTGGATATCAATTCAATATTTGTGAATTTTTAGTTGCACTAACATTTCCTAGTTTTTGGAAGCTTTTTATTTATGGCCATGTGTATTAATTCAAGGTCTACACAATCGCTTTTGGTCATATCCTTTTGCACCTTAAAAAAACTATTGATTATGAGCATGAACAGTTTGATGTGTTACTACCCAAAATGTGTTCTTCTACAAGGCAATGATTATGTGAGGGGGAGCAATATTGACATCAGCAAATTATAATCAAAAACTAGAATGCAACATTTTTTTTCAAATGTTCAAAAAAATTATATTGTGATTTGGTCCTATATGTCGTTGAAACATGTGTTGCAAGTTTTTCCTTTGTTGGTGCCACAAGCATTTGTTAATCAATTTGTTTTTATTTGGGGACATGAACAATGCACTAGGAACTTGGGTCAACTCACAAAAGGGACATATTACTATTTTAAGGATTTGCATCATGTGTATTTTGCATGTCAAGGGCTACCCTATTAGATAGAAAACTAAACATTGTTCATTGACAATGAGCAAAACAAGGCCCTTTGAAATTTCAAGTGTAGTGGTCTCTTCATTGAATCTTTTAAAGGACATAAATTGTCAAAAAAATGATGTCCAATGGTTGGACCTAGCATCCTGTTTGTGTTTAACATTGCTTGGATTGCCATTGGCAAAGACAATTGGTGTGCATTATAAAATCATCATCAAATATTCAAAGCCACGTTTCACTTCTTTTTCACCAACTTATTCTCAATTTTTACGATAAGCAAAAAATGATACAAAGGAGAATGGCATTATTCAACTTCCTTTAGGTATGAAGGTTTTTTATACATGAGGCAAATTAATTTATTGTGTTTTCATTGTGCACCCTTGAATTATCTTCATTTATCCAATTACTAAGTTTTGTTAATACTTGGTTTGGATTATTGTTTACACATTGCACAATGATGGTTATAACTCTAAAGGGTAAAAAATGATGTTCTATACTTGGAATTCTATGTCAAGAATTTGTGGATGTACTTGCGTATCTACCTACCCCAAAATCATAATTATCTTAATTGTGTTAATAATAATATGTTATTAAAGGATAATTTTGTTGGGCTTTCAAACTTTGCAAGGTTATTAGTTTTTACTTCATACAACACAATTTGATGTTTTATTTATTTCATAAAAATTTATCTAAAATGATGGATTTTTCATGATTTGTTTTTTTACTTTGGAAAGGTTTTGAATCTTTGAAATCTTTTTAAGTTTTCCATTTTCATTTTTTATCACTTGGTGACAACTATTTCTTAATTTTATTTCAATTTTTTTTTTGTGATCTACACAATATTCATATCATCCTCTTGAGCCTTCTTTTCTTTGGAATTTTTTCAACTTTTTCAAATTTGCTTGAATCCTCCATTTTAATTCTTTATCACTTCGTAACCACTTGGTCTTTGTTATATTTGATTTTAGCTTTTATGATCTACACATTTCATATTATCCTCCTAAGCCCTTTTTTAATTTGGATTTTTTTTGAAAAACCTTCAAATATTATTGAATCATTTATTTTCATTCTTTATCACCTAATGACCACCAAGTATTAATTGTATTTCATGTTTTACTTTTTTGATCTACACAATATTCAGATTAGGCTTTTTTCATATAATTAGTGTGATCATTACCAATAATGATAATATGTATTGGGCCTATTAACCACTAGGTTCAATTTGTAGTTTTGAATTTTCATTAACTATCCAAATTGTTTTAAGTTGTTTTCAAACTTTTCCAAAATTTTGAATAATTAAATACAACAATATTTATGAGTGAAAAACTTGGTGATTAAGAATGCATTGCACATATGGTTTGAGTTAGGAGCTTTAATGACATTATTAAACACTATGGGAGCCAATCCCATATGTAGTCTCCAAATTTACATGTTGAAATGATGTTATGTTGATTCGCAGTAACTACCTTGTGAAGTTAAAGATCATATGTGTGGAGTGAATGGATTGATGCAATAGAATTCCACTTCAATAAAATCTACCCCTTTTCATCATTGAAGCATGTGATTTTTTGTGGCTAGACCTCAATAATTAGATAGGTACCCATATAGAGATATGTTACTCTTAATAATTCAACTTCTCTATTGTTTATAAGGATACAAATACAAATTGGGTATCTACAAAACTCAATCCCTTGCAAGACAATATACACCCCCAATCAAACTTCATGGGCTTGTCATTTTGTGCCTTGGATGGTCCATCTTTTGAACCGTGAAATACATGCTATGTACCCAATGCTTCTGTACCCAATGGATCATTTCAACTTCATTGTCCTTTCCTGAAAGATGGTGTTAGAGCGACTTTAGACAAGGGTCCAAGACCAAAAAGTGGCAAATTGAGGCTAAACCTACAAGGCACCTGTTTTGGAGGGAAAATCAATTGGTTCCGACCAAAAAGCAGTGCTAAAAGGAGAGCTCCTGATTTGGAGAATAAAGAATTAGGCTTGGGACCAAGGTACAGTCGAACTCAAGCATTCAATTTGCTTCAAATGAGTCCAAATTGGTTCCTAGGAAATTGGACCCTGGACCCTCTTCCAAAGTGGGCCTTAATGTCATTTCATAACACTGCTTTCTTTGCAGAATTCAAGCTCGTTTGGAGCTATTGTGGATGGGCTCAGTGCACTTCGGACAATTGAAGTAGGTCTCCTTACCAATTGTTTAGAGGCTTGCTTGAGCATGCAGAAGCTTTGGGACTCTCTAGTGTCCCAATGTTTGCTTTGACCTGATGTCACATCCCATATATGTTGCTGTTGAAGGTCTCTGAGCATGCATGTGACTGTTGCTGTTGTTCAAACCACTCCTCGGTTTTGCTTTTGTTTCCATTTTCTCTGGTCTTTAGGGTTACTTTCCTCAGTTCCCAGTTTGCTGTCGGATCTGTAATCTCCATAACATTATTACAGGATATTCTCTTAACTCTATTCCGATCAACTTAAATTGTAGCTGTGGAGAAGTGTCCATACTTACTAAGACATGTCTTTGACCCGTTATCACATATGACGAGGTAAGGACACAGTTTGGTCTCCCTGAAACAGCAGTAGAGAGGATAGATTGACATAGGTCATGATTTGAAGAAAACTTCCAGTTGATGCAACTCTGACTTACATTCTGAGTCTTTTGTCATCATTGCAGGCCAGAGGTGTTCAACTGGTGCATTGAGTCAGGCAGGTCTCCTTTTATGTTTCCTGTGATGCTTCCCAAATAGTATCTGAAGTACTTCTACATGGAATACAACTGCCAGTTATACTCCCTGTGAGCAGTTTCATTATAATAACCTCAATCTTGGCTCAAAAAGCCTTCTGTACAACAATCCAGGTACCTTACAGTGAAGCCGAACTGGATAAATATTTGCAGTGCTCCTCTGCCACCAATGGCATCAGCAGCTTTTTCACACGGAATTGTAACAATGTGCCGTGACATGTGCACTGCCAGCTGTGCCCACATTTCTCTACTTGTTTCTGAACCTGCTCAAACTTGCTTTGATAATCAGGTTATTTTGTAACCATGTCCTTTTCAGTTTATCTCTCAACAGCACTATGACTTTGTGCTTATGGTTCTGATACATCATAAGGTTGGGCAGGAATAGGCAGCAAACATTGAATGTGATTCATGGCTGCTGAAGAAAACCAAGTTGCTTGTCAAAAGCATGAGGTCAGGGTCAAATCACAAGCCTTTTTTTTCCCCCCTGTTGGCAGCAATTAGCAAGGAGTTTCAAGAATTCACTACTTGACATGTGTCAAAATTGCAGTTTCCACAGTGGAAAATTGGTGAGGTGAAAATTCTCACATCTCATTGGTATTACTCAAGTGAGATACTCCACAAGGCTGTTCAAAGGTTGCTGAGGCTTTGAGTGGCCTGGCAAGTGCTGGATATCTGGAAACAACAGTTCAACTCTTCTTATCAGTTGAAGTCCCTCTCTTTCACAGATTGTAAACCAACCAGTTCAACCATTGTCTTAAGGTCAAACACAATAGTGTGCAGGCCTGAATTGCCTAGGTTGACTCCACGTTCCGAAACTCCTGCAAGATAGCACCATGGTGCCATAACACTAAGGAAAAACAAATGAGTGTCATCATCCTGCATCCCAAACCAAACAGTCCAGATCACAACCCTCAAAATTTAGGTGCCACCTAATTCTGGCCTAAAAATTCGACTTGAGATTTCAAGCAAAGACAATTGGAGCTTTGCAAGCACCCTAGCAGGAAGCTCAATGGATCATGTGAGATTTTCTTTTTTAAAAGTTACAAAAACACACATAAAAAACACTGATTAAGAGAGGGTTCAAAACATTCTCTTCTGGATTGAAAATTTTCACAGGATACTTGGCAGACTTCTCAAGGGTGTTGAACTCATTTACCCATGACTTGGACCGAAAAGCAAAGCATAGACTGCACATGCTACAACATCAAGTCTCCCAGAGGTGCAACTCTTTCCATCAGTCTCACCACCTTGGTTGCATCCGAACCTTACAATAGTCACTGAATGTCAAGCTCTGCCCCTTGGATGCAATTAGAGGCTCCTCAGCTTCCGATGTAAACAGCTTCCATAGAACAGAAGCTTCCAAATCCCACATCAGCTTCGGATAAGCGACAAAAACCTGAAACAGTCGAGCTAAGAATCTGAGCTCCCAGCTTACAACAGAAGAAGGCCAGACTCCTGGCACTAATTCAACAATCAGCTGTGCAACCACCCGAATTGGTGAAAAGCGATGAAGCTCCCAAAGTGGGTGTATTGTTGCAGGATATCCTCCTCGAATCTATCCTGGCATTGGTATATCCAGCGCCCTGATTGGGGAAATGTTCAGAAGAAGATGAGAAAGCAGACGAAACCCTAAACTTTGTAATATCAAGAGCAAACACCACCAAGTCGCAGTAAGCACCTTTGGAAACAGCCAGCCACTCCAAAAGCACCACTCCATCCTGCCACTCCACAAGCACAGCTTTACAAACACACTCTCTTTGTCTGTAGAGAGCTGCTCATATGAATCCATTGTATCAAGCTAAGACCCAAGTTATTAGCCAAGAAGAGCCCAGAAGATGAAACCATAGCAAGAATACCATCAACAAGAGAAGAAAACCATCGCACCAAGAACATGCCCGCAAGGCAAACAACGAGCACAAACAAAAAGAATAGAAATGCCAACAAAAGTATGACGGGCAATTATAAGTATAAACTTCCTCCCTCAATACATTTTTAAAGTAAGATTTGCAAATTATGGGTTTAAATAGCATCCCATAACTTTGAGTTTTTAGGTAAGTCTACCTAAAAACTTGGCATAAGACCATGTTATTTCCTCACATATCCGAGCAACCACACTTGGTCCTATTTATTGTACAGATTTGGGCACAACCCACACCTTCTTAAATTTGGATGATATCATAAGTGAGGATTTCTTAGGAGTCCCCCACATTTGGATTTATGTGTCTTCATCAAGCTTTGCACTTTCATAAAATGATTTCTTATAAGTTACCTACTGCTAAGTGTTTAGCCTTGCTTCCATATTTATTGGCTTCTTATTAGCACAACAAGAGAAAACAACTTTTTATCGCACAAAAAACCATGGCTAATGACACTTGTGTTAGGTGAATTGTGTGAAAGTGCTCCCCAATACCCAATGAGAACAATAATGAAAATGCCCACAAAATTCTTATGTGCCCAGCCTTTTGAGCAGGCCAAAAAAGATAAGCTATGGTTTTTGTTTAAAACAACAAGCAGCTAATTGTAAGATAGCTCTGCGTTCGTGGATGATAGTGTAAACCTGGGACCTCAAAAAAAGGTCCTGTGTTCAAACCCACTGGTGTATGCAGGTGAAATTCCTGCTGGCCCTCTCCCATTGGGACTGACTTAGGGAGTGCCAACAGCTTGTCAGGTTGGGTCTGCTGTTGTGCTTCAGGGGGAAAAAAACCCCCACCCAAGCAAAACCCAAATCAAAAGAACACACTAATCTCTTCTACTATGAGTACTCCTAGCTACATATTGAGAGGGTCAAAACAGATCAAAACAAACATTGAAGAAGATGAGGAGGAGGGGAGGAGATTAGGAGTGGCACCTGGTTCTGTTGCAAAACAAAAGAATTTGTAATCCACCCATCACCAACAAAACCAAACCAAACCACAATCCATAACACTAGACTTTGGTTTGATTGTCATTGGGGTTGATTGAATGGATTCCTGTTGTTGTGGTTGTGGGTGATTGTTGTTGTTATTCTCTCAACTACTCCTTCCTCAGGGATGTCATAAAATGTGGGACTGCTCTTCTTCTTGTCTTCTTTCATGATGCGGATGTTGAGGAGGATGGTTCCATGTTTTGTCCAGAGGTATCTGATATTAGATGCTGAGTTTCTGCTGAGAAATGGGTGTGGGAAGAAGAAGATGGCGTACTAGTGAGCTAAAGGGAAAGCAGAAACAGAAGAAGATTCAAGAAGGTGAAATATAAGATCACATCTGAATTGGAATGTCAAAAATCAGGAAGAATAACAGATGAATAGAAACTAGTGGGTGAAGGTCACAGTGAAGTCCCCCGGTTTCTTTAAACTTGGTTCATGTTTTAGTTTTTTTTAGAAACTTTTAACTTTTTTATTTTTTTGTTTTTATGTGTTTTCTATTTTTATTATTATTTTGTATAATAAAAATAAAGTGTTTCTTTTTCATTTTTTTTTATTTTAAAATTTGGATGCAAGTCTGAAGTTTGGAGAAAGAAGACACACCTCATTCTTTTTCAAGTAGGGTTTTTCTTCAATATTTATAAGTTTTATTTTTTCTTATTTTTTATTTTTTATTTGATTTCTTCATTTTCGGAAATTTTTTTTCTTTTAAAATTATTTTACTGTATTTTCCTTTCCTTGTTTCATTTGTTTCCATTCCTTTTTTATAGTTTTTACGTTTTTACTTTTTTTTTGGTTTATGTTTGTTTCACATTTTTATTTTTTCTATTCTTATTTTGTCTATATTCATTTTTTACTATTTTTTTGTATTTATTTATTTATTTATTTTGTTTCTATTTTCTTTTTCAAAAAGATTCTAGTTTTTTTATATGTTTATAATGAAAATAATTTTTTTTGAAAAAATTGTATTTTTGTTTGATTAGATGCAGGTCCCCCGGTTTTCCCCAAGGATTTTTTTAATAGAAATGGCACCTCGCCCGGCCCCCCGCAGCAGCTGCCCTGGCCGCCTTGCCCTGTTTGTTACCACATACAGACAGACACCACAGGGAACGGGCAGTGACCGGAAGAATCTTCCAGGCAATGCTCAATTTTTGTCCACACAGACAGACAGACGCCACCATGTTTGCTTTAATATATAAGATAGAGGCTTGGAAAATGGAAATCTTGATAAAGTTGAAATTCAAGATATGGACATGGCAAGCAACAAAAAATTGCCCCGAAAAACACACACACACAGGTTGAATCAATGATTTTTTCTCAATTTTCTTATGTTGCACTAGAAGTGGCATTGGCCATAAGAGGATTTAGCCAAATTTGGCTACAAGAAAAATAAACATGTGAAAAATCTAGGAATCCTATTAAATGTGGGCAGAACACAATCTACTAACTAAATATGGCGATTTTAAAAGAAACAAAAAGTTAGAAATTCGCCCAAATCCTTCAAAAATCTTGACAATTTCACACCTTCCTCCAAATATGAAGATATTTTTGAGAGAATTTCTAAAAAATTACCTTGACCATGTTGCTAGGGACTTGTTTTTTTTAACAAAATGGTGAATTTTCCCCACCAAAACAAATCACCCAGTTCAAGTTCTTGGGTTACAAGATTTATTCTTTTTTTTCCCATGGATTCAATAATTGTATTTAAAACATTCTTTAATTGCATAAGTGAAGTTGCATTAAACTTTTAATCGCAAATGATGATATAACATGATGTCATCACATTCTCTATGCATAAAGTATATGGTCAACATATACATTTTCATTCTTTGACCAACATATAACATTTGTAATTACTAATCATTTTTTCACAATAGGTAATTTTATCACATTGTCATTTGTCAATAATTTTAAAAATTAATTCATTATTTATATTTTTAATTTAAACCATTCATTACAAATATTCATAGATCTTAACACATTTCCTAATCAAAATTTGTCATATAACATTATAAGGATTATTTTTGAAATATTGATCTTGACCATCCATTAGGACTGTTCATTTTAGATGGTCTTAAATTGTGACACATGACATAATTAAAAGTTACCATGTGACATAATTATTTTTTAAATATATATATATACTAATAATTTAAAATTTTATTACATAGGCTTAGGTAGGTATGTCCTACCTACTTTACTACATTACATACATATGTACATACCTACCTATATGTTCTTAGACTCCCTGCAAATGTTGACGCCTTCTGGAGGAAAAAAAACCTGTACAAACAACATGGATTACTAAATATGCTTCCCTGCCCAAATACAAGCAGAGCCATGCTTCTGTATGGACCCCTTTTACAAGTTTTCCCTCCACAGGGAAGGTGGATTGTGGCCAGAAAATATTAATGTGGGATGAAATTTGGGTGCCATTGGGAACGTCTTATGGAAAACATTGGAAATGTGGGGAACAATGTTTGGAACTCATGAGACTTTGATGGGAACACATTGGGAACATAAGTAAAACTTACTCCCACTAAAACCCAAAAGAAAAAAACTAAGCGTAGTGCATAATGAATCTTTTCATTGACCACATGAAACTTTATTCCAAAATTGTTTGTCACCATTTTCAACCTGAGAACCACCATTATAAACCAGGGATACTCATTTGTTAGGTTTATTGACTAGACTGGGAGTGCCTTTTAAGTCCTTATTTTGGTTTTAAATACTACAAGCCATTTTGACTGACCATCAACCCAAGAAAATAAAATAAAAATCCACTATTTAATTTTGGAGCTCCCCAAAACAAAATTTCATACAAGGAGAGATAGTGCTTTCCTTTGGCCTATATATGTAGGTGGGAAAGGGATAACTTTGGGCAAACCACATGGGATAAAACTGAAAAGCCATGAGAAAGTTCTTTTGGCAAAAGGTTTCAAGTTTTGTTGGAACCTTATTGGGCAACTATCTTTTTTTTCAAATTAAAATTAAAACCTGAACTAGAGCTACTTCATTTTCAACCTGTTCAAGTTATTTTTACATAGACAACTAGAAACTTTTTTTTTATAAATAATTGCTTTACATTCTATCAAAGCTATTGTATTTGATTGGTTGCACATAATTAGTACTACTTGTATTTTGGATTGTGTGCAACTAGTGAAGAAACTAATATTTTGCCCCAAAAAAATTGTTTAATTGTTTATAATGGAAATAGAACCAAACTAACCCTAAATTCTTTGTGAAAATGATCTTAACAATGTGTCTTTCATTGCTATTTCACCTTAATTTTCATTGTACTCCTCTTCCCCAAAAAGGTCAAAAAAACTAAGCCATCTTGCACAAGTGGGAGAGATCTTGCACCTATAAAACCCTCAAGTGGGAGTATGAACAAGTGCATATATTTAAGTAGATGTAAAGATCTTTGCCACTCCTTAAATCCCACCCACTCTAAGGAATAGGAATAAAGAACCCTTCTCTCCTTAAAGACTATATTTTATAGACATAAAGTGTGTTCCAAATACAATAGGAAATAACTAAATATATTTTTTCCAATCATTTAAATCACAAAGAGGAATTGGTAAAAATTTGTTTTGACTAAACCTACAAATTTTGGATTATACACTAGGTACAAAAATCGAAGTATGTATAAGAATGCACTTAGATGTGATTTTCCATTTTTGGCAATTATAATTAAAGCAATGGAAATACAACCAAATTGGCTACTTCATTATTAATACCTATTTAGCCCTTGTGTTTCTTATACGCCATGTTCCCACCATTCATGGGAAGATTCTTTGATCATTCATTTTCACCAATGTCTCACTTTAGGGAGAGCCTATGAACACAGTCTCATTGTTAGAGCTTTTTAGCCCATAACAGTAGTTATTCCTTTAAAGAACATCATTACTACCCTATGCCAATTGCACCCCCTCTTTTAAACCTTGTCCCTCCACCTATTTTTTACTATCAATCAGAGCACATTTTTGTCTTGGATAGGATTTTGTTTACCCAAGCCTTAACCACAACTCCCCATTTGTTTTCAAGTGGGCTTTCCAGGATGGTATATAAACATCTCTCAAAATGTTTCATACAAAAGACCCATCCTTAAGGTTTTCATAATTATTCCAAGCTATTGCTCATGGGGATATCCCTAAGTCAATGGTCTTAATGTTAGGGGTTAGTAAATTATTGGTAATGGCAAAGGACGCAAATGGTCTTCATCCTATTGTTGTAAGTGAGGTGTTTTTTCGACTTATTAATCAATCCATTGTCTTATAGCTTCAGAGGCCATTTCAAGAGCATTTATCCCACCATTAGTTTGGAATATCAACCCTTGGAGGCTATGAGGTCATCCCTTTTGGCATCCGAACCCTCTTTGACCCACACCTTAATTGAGCCATGATGCAAGTCGACATCAAAAACGTTTTTAATAACGTTTATTAAACTATTTTTTTAAGGAGTTTGTGTGATGTCAAAGGACCTTTAGCAAGCATTGTCCCCTTTACCAAGTTATTTTATGGTGTTCATTTTATTTACTACCAACATGGGTGGCATGTGAAAGGGGTCATCATTATTGAATCATCTTCTGCATGAAACAAAGTGACCCCTAGGAGGTTTTTTATTTGATTTGGCCCATTATCAAACTCTCTTAAAAACCATCATGTGGGCCCCCAGCTATGTCTTTGCATGCCTAGTGGAAAATACCCATATCGCGGGGCCTATGAATGAAATGACTTGTGCCTTTGACCACCTTTCAACCCAATTAGCCTTAATTGGATTTAGGGTCAAAATGTCAAAATGCAAGCTTTGGAATCCATCAAGGATCTCTCCAAGCATAGAGACTCTTCAAAACTACAGTTTGGTCATAAATGGCTTACACATTTTAGGTGTGCCAATGGGTTTTAGGACTTTGCCACTCATTTTTTGAATGAAGCTTTATTTCAAGAAGTGGTGTATATCAATGATATTCCTCTTTGGAGACACCCAAGTTGTTTTGGGCATTTTCTTTTCATGTAGTTTGTTGACCTTCTTATTTCACATGGATAATACCTAATTATTCCTCCTTTTTTCTTTTGGTGGCTTTTGATAAGAGAATTATGCAAATATGTGGGGACATTATGGGTCTAGGATTGTGGGAATCTTTTCACGGCCCCTTAATGAAGTGCTAGGCTTGATTACCAGTATCTTTTGATGGTGTAGGCCTTTTTTTAATGAAGGATTGTGCCCCATTTGTTTTTTTAAGAAATTGGGTTCTAGTGGTTTCGTTTTGTGCTTTAGGTTTCATATATTTGATTAACTTGTTTTGGAGGAATATGTTTCTCAAGTTGAAAAGGGCATACACTTGCTTTAGTCATGCTTACGTGAAATGCAAAATCGCCTTCTTCCTAAAGCTAAGGAGATGCACCCTTCTTTTGAAACTTTGGTAGTTATTAACACCCCAGGTCTACCACGACATTTCCCTTAGATCTATCTTGAAGGATGACTCCATTTCCTTAACATCTAGAACTTACATTTGTTCTTGTTCGAGAAAGGGGACAAGGCTATGGTTGGTTGTTAGGCCATCTATCTATTCGTTTTAGATTACACATTCTACTTTCACTTTAGTGTTGCATTTTTGTTTACATTTAATTTAGCCTTGGGCATCTAATCTTCTCACATGTGAATGTGGACACGAGTTGGACGCATTTGGCACGCACTTAATTCATTCCCCACTTGGGGGTCAACGAATAGCCACACATGATGCCATTCGAGACGACATGTATGTTTTCATTCGAAAAAGTGCGATGCCATATGGAAAGAATGGTGGTACACCTTTACGCCAGGAATTTCATTACGAAATGATTTCTACATAACCCAAAAGGACCAAGTCTTTGTTGTTGATGTGATGGTTATTGACCTAACACAGGAAATGGTGGGTTCAAGTGTCATTAGTCGACCAACAGGTGCAACTATGGAACTTAATGCCAGTGTTAAAATTCACAAGTATAAAGGGTTTCATGAAAGGCGTCACTTTATTCCAATGGCCATGGAAGTGCATAACACACCTAAGCATGATATGGACCATTTCATCAGGGAATGTGTTTATCTTTTCACAATAGACGATTGAGAGGTCATTTATCCTTATCTTTTTTCATTCAATTTTTCAAACAACATGTTAGTATTGATCTTTAATGTGTTTTAGCCTCTGCCATAAAAAGCAAAATTGCGTTAACAAATGATGTTTGTTCTAGATTACCCATCATTATTAGATTTCACGATTTGCATACATGTGACATTAAAGGGGCTGTGGGTGAAATAACTTCCTACCACAAGAGAAATTAGTTCTTTCCCTTTTTTGGTTCTTGCAAGCTATGCATCTTTTGGCCTTTCTTTAACCTTCCCTTTTTGTCTCCCCTGTGATGGTTTTGACCATCAATCTTTTATTAAATTTTTGTGAGTTTTTTTTAGTACATAATACTTAACACCTACAAACATGCAATGTTTTATCTCTATTCTGTTACTTAATTTGAATACCTATCACCTATAACTAGATTCATGACCTACCATCAACCTACCAACTATCATTGTCTTACCATCCAAATTTTATTGACCTACATTACCTTGAGGTTTGAACTTTGAACATATTATAACACTTCTACATACCAATAACTGCACACTCAATGAATGCATTGTCATGAATGGTCCAATAGTTAATACAACACACAAGACATTTTTAGATAGAACCTTTAGTATTATTTTCTTACATGGGAATTTTGCTTAGAATGTAGTATTAATCCTAAATCCCAAAAATAGACATGGGTTAAGGTTTTTCAAAGGGGGATGGTGTAGCTGGATTATGGTGTGCAACATACACTCATGATTTTGATGCTTTTATTCCACATTATTGTGAGTTAGTTGTTGTATACATTAAATTTTTTTAATGATGCCACCATTATATCATAGTGTATATAAGGACTTATGTTTTTTTTTTAATCAACTCAAGAGAGTTTATCTCATACAATCTCAATTTCTTTCTTCATGGTATCAAAACAATAAAAAGAAAAAAGTTTCACTAGTAATTAATAGCTTGAATGACAAAAAGTTTACTTTGTAATCAACAATTTTAGTGTTACACAACAAAATCAAGTCCAAGAGAGGACTACAAGTCCAAAAAAAGACCATGACAAATTAAGAAATCCACAACATGAACAAAGACAGAGCTTCACCATGTCCGAAACAAACAAGTTTGTGGGAGCTACAAACTACAGGGTCTAAAAGGCAAAAATGAAGACAATCTTAATGAAGGAAAGATTGTGGGAGATGGTCATTAATTCACTAACTATAACATCACTAATGCATTTGAAGGAGGATCTACTTTAGTTGCAACAAAAACATTTAATCAAAGGGGAAAAGGTGCATCATCCAAAGGTCTACATGTGATTTCTATTGAAAATGTGAACCCAAATAGTGAAATTCTTTGAAATAAAAAAATAAGGCATTGATGATCATCATGATGGTTGTCAAGGATGAAGTTGTTCCATTCATAACATATGTGGAAGAACCAAGAGCTATTTGATAACCAAAATGTTGTTAGGACATTATACCTGACTAATAAGCTACACTCCATGAAACTGGAAAAAGGATCTTCAATCACAAACTTCATTAAATCCATCAAGGAATTGACACTTTAGTTGATTTCTGCAAGGGGTTCTATCTAGGATAACATGGTTGTGCACATTATATTGAATGTTTTACTTGTTAGTTATGAGAGTTTTATTCAATCAACGATTGGTCAAGTTTAGTTGCCCACATTTGAGAGGTTGTATGACAAATTACTTTTGGAAGAGCAACAAAAGGAAGCCAAGTTTGATAAGAAAAAGGATAATGAAGCACTTTTCCTTTGCACTAACAAACATTACAACAATTTGACCAAGAACAATTGATATGGAGGAAGACATGACAACACCAATGGAGAACAACAAGTTCATAATCATGAACAACAACCATGAAGATGTAATGGGAGATACAACTATTGTGGGGAATGGGGACATTGGGCACAAGAATGTCTTCAACCAAAAAAGACCAAAGTTGTAAAACAACAATCTCAAACAAATGTTGTTCATGAGGATAAAGAAGAGGAAAAATACATTGCAACGGATGACAAGAAACAATTAAAGATGTTTGATGTAATAGTCATGACTGTGAACTTCAACAAGTTTGATACTATTTGGTATCTTGATTTAGGTGCATCTAAAAATGTGATTAGAAACCACAACAAACTCCACAACATTGAAAAGATTATGGACATCCTTAACATCCAATCTACAACAAGTCACATGCATGTTGTGCAAGGGAAGGGGGAAACATTAGTGACTCATAATGGAGAAACCAAGAAAATGAATGATGAACTGTATGTATTGGGCATCAATAAAAATTTGCTATTTGTGGGAGCTATCACAAATAAAGGATGTATGATAATCTTTGGATCATAAAGGTGTTGGATAGTTAGAATGAATTTTCCATCTAAAATGATTACAAAGGGAAAATGTGACAAGTCTAATGGGGTGTACAAACTAACTTCAAGCAACCAACAAATTATTATACCTCAACTATTCATCATAGAGGAAAACATGAAAAAAGATTTCTAACACAAGTGTCTTTGACACATTAATTACCAAGTATTACATGCAATCTCATGAATTAACCACTCAAAGGGAATGCCTTACATCCCAACCACTTCACAATTCTATGACAAATGCATCTTGGGGAAACAACACAAAGAGCATGTGCCTAAAGCAAATGTTAGTAGAGCTACAACAAGGATCTTAGATGAGATGGGGTTCTATAACCAACTTTTGTGACTATTTTTTGTCCAAGGTGATTAGTGTTCTAATTGCATGTGATAGAAATTAGTCGCCTTGGACAAGTGTAAAAAACCCATTTTTCTTGTAGTGGAATGAAATTTTTCATTATGGTCTATGTGGTCCATTCACTCACACATGGCTTGGAGGATCTAAATACTTTGTAACCTTCATTAACATTTTTCAAAAAAGACTTCGATATTTTTTCTACTAGCAAAAAATGGAGCATTTACTAAATTTGAGATTTAAAACAAATGGTGGAAAATGCAAAAGAAATAAAATCAAAGTGCGTAGGATCATGGAAAGGTATCAAATGAAATCAAAACATTTTGTGATAATCATGGAATTAGGAAATAGCTCACCACAAATCATACACCTTACTAAAACGTGGTAACAAAAAGGGAAAATACGATAATCTTGGATAGGGCAGAAACCATGGCAATTGATAGTGGGGTGCCAAACTACTTGCGGATAAAAACTATGAACACTACAACATATTTGATAAACAAAAGTCCAAACAGGTCAAACAATGGGCTCTCTCCAAAATATGTTAACACAAGAGTTTTACCAAATCTAAAGCATGTCAGAGTATTTGGCTGCTTAATTTATGTCCATGTTGGAAAGAAGCAAGAAAGGAAGATGGGATCAAAATTGACATTGTATTTTCACATGTTATGATGAAGCTTCAAAGGCATATTGTTGCTATAATCCAAAGACACGAAAAATGATTATTTCAAAGGATGTTATTTTCAACAAAGATGTCATGGGAGTTGAATTTACGCAACAAAAGCAAAAGAGAAAATTTGCACATGAAGAAATTCCATTATCTTTACAATCACCTACAGAAGAACCTATCATGAAAGAAGGACAACATCCAAGTCACATTGTCGATGAAAGGAAAGTTCCTAACAAAGAAGATAATATAGGTAGTGGAGATGAAAGGTCCAACCAAGTTGCTAAAGATAGAACTTTGCCAGCCTTCCATGAAGATGATCCAAAGAATAAAATTGAGGAGTCTAAGCCAAGAAGTTGAAGCACTAATCAAAGTTTACTATTGGTGGAAAGTCCTTAATGGTGTTGTTCCAAATTCCATTAGAAAGTATCAATGATTAAGGAATGCTCCCATGTACTTTTAAAACTACATATTTACAACTAAAATAACACCTAAAACAACATTGTATGAGGAAGCAACACAACATCCAAGATGGAGCGAAGCGATGAAGCAAGAATATGAATCCATCATGAAAAATGAAACTTGGACTCTTGTGAATCTACAATTAAGAAAAGTTCTTGCAACCATGAAGTGGGTGTACAAGATGAAAATAACAACAAATGGTAATGTGAAAAGATTGAAAGTGTGTTTGGTGGTTCAAGGATTCGAACAATGAAAAGGTATTGATTACAAAGAAACCTTTGCGCCAATTGTGAAGTGGGTGACCATATGTATGGTGGTTGCTTTGGTTGTTCAACACAATTGGAGCATCAAACATAAAATGTGAAGACAACTTTTTAAAACAATGACCTTGTAAAAGAAGTTTACATGACACAACCTTAAGGTTTTGAGGTGCTAAGGAGGGAACATCAAGTGCATTGATTGTCTCCAACAATCTATGGATTGAAGCAGGCATCTCGAGTTTGGTACACCAAAATAAATCATTTTTTACGTCAACATGGTTTAGTGAGGAGTGAAACAAATCACAATCTCTATTACAAAAATTCAAATATTGGAATCATGATCCTTGTGCTTTACGATGATGATCTACTTTTGATTAGGAATGATGCAACCATGTTAACAAAGATTGAACTGCAACTTGAAAAGTAATTCAAAATGTCCAAGTTAGGCCAAATGATGATCTACATTGATTTGGAATCTGTGTATGTGCCAACTAATATAATATCAATGCAGAAAAGATATGCAATAGTGCTTCTTGCATGGTTCAACGTGATGGAGTGTTAACCAACAACAAATCCAATGGAGTATGGGATCCAACTATGGAGTGACATGAATTTGAGATGCATTGATCAAGTTGAGTACTAGAATCTTGTGGGAAATTTGATTGTTCTCACCAACACTAAACCCAACATTGCGTTTGCAGTAAGCTATGTAAGTTGTTACATGACGACACCACAACTAACACACATGGATGCAACAAAAACAAGCTTGTGATACATCAAATGAACAACCAATTTAGGATTATTGTTCCCAAGAAAGGACATTGGACAAATTGTGGGGTATGCAGATGTAGATTGGGCAAGGGATCTACATAACAGAAGATCAACAACTGGCTTACTTTTCAAGCTAGGTTGCAATTCTATTGTGTGAAATGGCAAGTTGCAACCTATTGTGGCATTATCCACAATGGAAGCAGAATACAAGGCGTCAACAGATGAAGCCAAAGAAGCTATTTGGTTAAAGAAAATAGCCATAAAATTGGGTCTTCACGAATAAGCTCCAACCACAATTTGGTGTGATAACCAAAGCACCATCAAGTTGGTCGAGAATCCTATACTTCATGCAAAAATGAAACATAAAGTTGCATCATCACAACATTTATGAAAGGACAGAAGTGGGAGAAATTGATGTGAAGTACATTTCAACCAATGAGCAGGAAGCAAACATAATGACCAAGCCTTTAGGAAAAGCAAAATTTGAAAGTTTTAGACAGAAGATTAGACTACATAGATGGCCCCGTGGAGTGCTTAGAAGGGGAATTAGACGCCCCCGTGGAATGCTTGAAGTAGGAATGTATGTGGGAGAACAAACTCGTATGATATCGCAAGCGCGGTTGTTGGAGGATGGAAGGTTCGCTTTTGAGATGTTAAAATATTGGGGTGATCTACGCAAGCTCATCAATACGAGGATGCAACAAAAGAACAACCAAAGCCCACCTTTTACAGAAATACAGGCCATATGGATCATGTAAGATATTGTGTGGGGGATGAGAAATTTGCACAGGCGCTAGATTCTTCACGGAGACCTTAAAGCTTCCAACATTCTCATTCACAATTCCTCCAGACTTCATGACCACTCGCGAACAGACAGTGCTTCGGAATTTGGTTGTGTTGTCGCGGACTCCGAATGCTCCGTTGGGGTCGTGGGCACGCGTTTTTGGCGAGCTCCTAAGATTCTGCTCGCTCTACTAAATGGCAACATCACTTCCAACACCTTCAGAGAGATGGCGGACGTTTACAACTATGCCATGACCTGGTACAAAGTTCTCATGGGACTTATTCCTTTTCAAGGTCACCCAATCTCTGACTATTCCGTCGTTCTCAGTGGAGACGGACTGGAGCTGCCGGATTATGTTAATCCTCCGGCGCGGGCATTCCTGGCTCAATGTTGGCATCCGGATCCTTTGAAAAGGCCTACCTTCGAAACTATAGTCGGCTCTGTACTGGATCTATACAAACACTAGTTTTTTGAAATGAATTTGGATGCCCGGTTCCAAACCTGCTCGCAAAACTTCACTAAATCTTTGTAACATGCCTGTGTTGAATCTAGGATATTGAACACAAAAGTGGCTGCCCGTATGTGGTGAAATTGTGACCCAGATTGTGGTTCAATGAACTTACCTTGTTACTCTTATAACCCTAGAACGGTTTCTTTTCAAGTCATGATTGATGCATTGATATTTTAGTTCATTTTGGGAGTGTTCAAAGCATGTAGACGCTCTGCACTTCGTTCCAGCAGAGCCTCTCTGATGAATCCGCTGGAACTGTGCAATATGATAACCAAGAATAAAAAGCAGGGAAGCAGAACTTGGAGGTGAAGTGTGAGAGAAAGCTTGTATTCACGTTCAACCAACTCTCTGTTTAGAAGGCAAGTTCAATTTCTAAAGAGATTCGGGTGAATTGTGGATTTTCTAGAGGGATTGACAGAATCTTCTCTTAGGTGGAAACCATAACAAGTACCTAATGACTTGATAATACACTCTGTTCACATCTCATCGGATGCAGGTTTTGGAATGGCCATTTTCAGCCTGGGTAAGTATTTCTCCTTCCCACAAATGGCAAATTGAGAAAGATTTCTAATTCTTGCATTATTCTGTCACCTGGTTGTATTGGACTTGTAACATTGTAGCAGCCAATGTCCCTGCACTACTGAGATCACCATTTGGTCTCCACTTCCTACTGAGATAAATGTATGAGCATAGTTTGCATGGATAACATTTGTCTCAGAGGCCTTCTCAAATTACTTCAGAGGTATTTGTGGAGTGCATTCTGCTCGCATAAGTTTCCAGACCATGGACCTGTCTAAGGGATCCCACTGCAAAATGTGGAGATTGGAAGTCAGATTTAAGATGATGGTTTGTTTTTCCCCTTGATGATATGGTTGTTCTTGGAACTGCAAAAGTGGATAATTGTGTGAGAGACATATTGGGCCATGGTTGGAATGGGGTTTCATTTTTCCCTTTGCCCTGTTTTGTTTGCATCAGCATCTGCCTTGGTTCGCCTCCAAGGTGTCAGTCTTTGTGTTTCCATCATGCAGGTATTGCAACCTCAACACAATTGCCCTAGTTACTGAGCTGGCTGAAGTCAGATTAGATGATGGCACAGGCCCAGTCTGCACATGCAGGTCTTTTGAATCTCTGACATAGCATCTTTGCATGTCAGTTGTGTCAATACTTTCACCTGTGGAACTCAAGGGCTGTGAACATGAACTTTGAGAGCTGTGATATCTAACTCAGTGAAGTTGGGTGTTCAAACAGGCTACATTACCTCAAGGCATTGTTCCATTTGTAGTTGTGAGGGAGTGCAATGTACATTCAGACATCCTCAGCACAGCCTAAGCACTCCATACATGTGGACCAGTTAATTCATCTGATGATAAGAGATGGTAGTGGAGGATGAGGAAAATGCTTTCAGACTCCTGATTGCCAGCCTCAAATGAACATATTGCTGAATACAGGAAAACTGAATGAAGTTGTGTTGGTGTTGAAATGACAAGGTGATATTTGGGATGTTAGTTGTTTTGCAAATTACACTTCTCTACTATATACTCATGGGGTGGCAAGGTACTAGTTCCCCCCACCCCTTTCTTCTCTCTCCTCTCCTCTCCTCTACTCTCACCCAACACCCAAAACCAGATTTTTCTTTCTTTTTCCACCCCACCCAAAACTCTCTTTTGAACTCATTCTCTTTTCCATATGTGGGTTTTTGTTCTCTCTCCAATTCAGCAAGGTCACCCAACACACACCATCACCCCATCACTCCATCCCCCTAAACTGCAGAAGAGACACCTGCTGACTGGATCTGGATTTGGAGCTTGACTCTTCGCTCCTAAAATCCCCCTTAGCCCTATATTTTTTCTTCTTCTAGGATTGGGGATTTACAATGTGCTAAAAATTTGAGAGTACACATATGACCTGGTCATGAATGACTGAGAAAGCATGGAAAATTGTAAGCAACACTAAAGAAACAATATAGAAGCAGATATGTGAACTGCAGAATGTGATAAATACTAAGGAAAAACCACATCAGATCAGATTAGATGGGGACTAGGAATACAAGTACTACACATGCAAATGATGTGCTATGCATACAACTCATTCCAAGCTCATACTTCTGGAACAATGAGAAGCACAAGAGCCAAAGAAATAGGGTACATTTGGTATGAGAATAACAAAAGAATCATGAAGGATACCAAATACCAAGAACAAAAGTTGGGATCCTCAAACTGGGGAATGAGAATCAAGACTGTTTCTTCTTAGCTACAAACCCAAAACCTAAATATTGTTCTTTCATATATCTAGTTCCTCCGCATGCCAATGTCTATTTGTTTTGGTTCAATTTTTCTTGCCAGTTGGTGACAAAAGAAAGCCTATGTGTTTTTTTAAGGGGAAAAATGGCCCAAAGTAGCCAGATTTGGAGGGAAAACAATCTGAAATCACCAGATTTAGATAGTCATTAGTTCTTGCATGTCAACAAAATATAGTAGGACTCCAAAAAAAATTCTATTTTCCTATTTCACATGTAGCCAAATTTGGCTAATGTCCTATTGTGGATTATCACCACATATACCACCTACCTCATGATTTTTATTTTTTTTAAACCTTGCATTCCATCCCCCTGTAGAACAATAAGTGGTCCCTTTGAACCTTGGCTATAATTCAAAATTCTTTGTCCACTAGGGTAGTTCACAAGTTAAGCTTTGTGCAAACAATTCATCTTCATGTGACAAGTGGCATAATTGGTTGATATCCATATCATATGAGACCAATGCAAAAACTCTAGAAAGATCCAAAGTAAGCATGTCAACCTTGTAGTAGAAGGCAAATTCAATTCCTTGGCATGAAGATATACTCATATATTAAAGCTTGTTGGTCACATCTTGTTGTTGGTTGTTGTCATCGATTTGAGCTCACGAAACTAATAATATGACATCCTAGCCAACTAGATTGCTTAGTGCGGATGATTTACATGTCCCACCTTGAGCCCTTTGTGAACCAAGGATAATGGATACCACCGATCACTTTTTAACTATCCAACTGTGTGGACTATTTTTTTGTTGTAAAATGAGAAGCATATAGCGATTCAAATGCATTCGTTTCATGTTGTTTCACACATGACTTTGATCCATTTAAATGAAATTATGTTTGTGGCCTTATTTTTAAAATAAATTTTGTAGCATCCTTTCAAAAGAATTTCCAACCTAAATTGGGTACACCTTCAACATGGGAATTTAATGCCAACTTAAGGACCACTGGTTGCACCTTGAGAATTCCATGCTAATGGAAAGCAACTCAACCTTCTTCCAAAGCTGAAGGTGCAGCTACTCAATAGAAGGCAACCCTAACCCCCTACCACACACTACAGTACTTTGTTGCACACTGTAGTACCTGGGCCAGTTCAACACTTATTATATTATTTTCAGAAAAGTTGAAATTTTGAAAAAATCTTTGTGTCCTTAAGATTAATTAATTATTCAACAAATATGTGTCCAAGTGGCCAAGGTACCAGTGTATTTATCCCATTTTCTTAATGTCTTAGGCCACATTGGTCTTCCTTTTACTGACAAAATTTGATCAAAAAGAAAAAATTAAAAATTCAGAAAAGAAGTGGTTTTTGAGGTTTTCAGTCACTAAATGTGGAAAAAAAGAGAGTTAAAACAGCCAGATTCATATATTTGGTTTTCATTGTGTAGCCAAAAATGTAAAGAGATGATTAAAGATTTGTACTTTATCTCTGGTTTATAGCCATATTTGGCTAAATCTGGCTAAGGATGATCACCAGTCCTTCTACATCTTCCTATGGGTGATTGCCACTTCGGCTACAAAACAAGGACCCACATCCACAATTGCTGAAAACCTTAAACCCATGATGAGCCAAGCCCCAAAAGTTGAAAGTTTGGTTAAGTTCTTCATCCAAAGTCCAAAAGAAGGCATTTGACATACATATAAGGCCAAAATGTTGCATAAGCATTAAAGGAAGGCATTGACATACACAACCCACCCAAAAGCTGAAACACAATGCACTGACATAGAGAAGACCAAAATGTTCAAAAAGTCATTGACTGAAATCAAACCCTAAAGTAGAGAAATTGGGGAGGGTGGTTCATGTACCAAAGTGGATTCTAGAATCCAAATGAGATCAGGCTTGCAGGTACTCATTATTTTACATAACTTGGTACAGCTCATATATATTCTCATATCCGAGCACACGGAAATGCTAAGATTGCATTAAGGAATTATGATAGGTAGTAGTAGTCATGGTTGTGATGGAAATGCTAAGATGCATTAAGAATTGGTGAGAGTAATCGTGGTTGTTGGCAACCACGAGCTTTAGCTTTTAGTACTACTCAAGTAAGTAATACTGACAGGTTTGAATGGTTTTCATAAGCAAATAAGAGCATCTCCAGGAAATGCTAAGATCGCATTAAGGAATTATGATAGGTAGTAGTAGTCATGGTTGTGATGGAAATGCTAAGATGCATTAAGAATTGATGAGAGTAATCGTGGTTGTTGGCAACCACGAGCTTTTAGTACTACTCAAGTAAGTAATACTGACATGTTTGAATGGTTTTCATAAGCAAATAAGAGCATCTCCAGGAGTGCTTTGGTATGTGATCCTGCACAGTAAAATTGGATGAAGAAAATCCAACATATGCCAGTTTGGCTCAGAAAATGGTTTTGGCTCAGCATAATTGCATATGTTTCCGTGTACTAAATATGATCCAACTCCTACTCCGTGTTTCTGATTGGCTCATCATAATGATTCGTCCAGGTGATTTGCTAGTAGTAGTCCCCACCTATTTGCTGTCCCAGTTTCAGTTTTATCAGTGGGGTTGCAACTAGGACGTGAAAAACATTTTCTCAAGGTCACATACTGAGCACCACTGGAGATGCTCTAACTCCTAACTATTGTTGTATCAATATACAGGTTACAACCTGCAGTGTTGGGTGATAACCCGAATTGGCCAATTCGAGTTGTTGAGATTCTGGTTAGTCAAAATAGTAGCATTGTAGGTGTTGTGGGAAGCTATTGTTACTATGGGAAGTTGTTGCTGCAAAGAAGTACTACAATTCAACTTTTGTCAGTGACGACAACCAAAAGACCAATGCATAGAACACAAGTAAATGATGAAAAGAAGGCAATGAACAATAGCACAATGAAACAACTAGAAGGCGACAACAGTGAGATGAGCTTGCTCACTTGAAAAGAAGATCACATGCCAATTCATGTTGCGAGCACGTCATGCTCCTTGTAGCTTTGTCCTTGCCACATATAATTAGTTTCATGTGTAACATTGACCTTTTGTTTTGTAAGATCTTGGTCATAACTGCTTCTATGATGTTTGAGAACCGCCAGTTAAGGGTCAGAACCGATCTCTTTAGTGAGAACTGCCCGTCAAGGGTCCATACGCCCGACTTTTACCCATTGGATCTTTCTGTGAAAAATCTTTCAAAAGGATAGAACTACCCAAGACTCGTACTTTTCTACTGACTGTGTATGAAGATTACAGTTTGCAGGCATCTGACATCATGTGTTCATCTGGAAGAGCTTTTGATGGGATTCATGTCAATGAAACCCTAAACCCTAGTCAGTAGTCAATGGCAGCAGCCATGTCCCCTTGAAACTCCACTGCTGACTTGAGACATTTCGGTGCTCTGCTGCCGAGAGAGGGGGATTTTCTTCAATTTTGTGATGATGGTCATCCACTAAAGGGATTAGCCAAATTTGGCTACAGCTCAGAGAAGAAAGTAAATAAGTTTCAGAAATTATTTGTTTTGGTGACTTTGGCACATTTCTCCACAAAACCAAGTAATTGGCAAGAGGCAGCAATTGCCGGAAATAGGGTCGTGCATGGGAGCCCCAACTCTATTTCCAGTAATTGGTGACCTTGAGCCGATTATTACCGGGGGCATAACTAACCATAATGAGAATTGAGGCAACCTCTTTTCATCCATGAAGAGCACAATTATTACATTTTCATCCAAGAAGCAATGGGGTTACAACAGAATCATTGGGAAAACAAGAGTCGATGTCGGTTGGTACCTTGTATTGACTAGTAGGTCGATAAGGAAACAAAGGTAGAAGGTTATTGTGTTGTAACTTGTGACCTAGTACATAATAGCCAATCAGGTTGTTGAGATATTATTATTATTTTTATTATTATTATTATTTTGGCTATTCTATTCCAGTTTCAATGTGAATATGTTCTTCACAATTTTTGATGATGCTGCCAAATAGTCCTGATCCTTACTTGGCTCTTCCTGATCTCATTGATGGAGCTCCTTTTTCATTTATGAGGGATTTAAGGGAATTGTTGCTGGGTGTGCAGTTAGTTATGGGAAGGGGTTAGGGTTTAGGGATATGATTAGGTACTAGTAGCCAGTGCCCACACCTTCCCCCCTCTGTTTAGTCAGCATAGTTCAAATCCAATTACAAATGCATTTATTTAAATTATTTAAATTTTTTATTTAGTTGCTCGTGTTGGGTGCTTCTGAATTAAGAACTGGGGTTATTATTAGAAATTAGTTGTTTCTAATCATTTCTCTTCTAGGAGGGACAAGTAGTCTTAAATGTGACAAAGGCATGTGCCCCTCTTCATTGCTGGTCACAGAACAGTTCACCAACAAGCAGTCAGTTGAAGAACAGACAGTTGAATGTCAGTTGCCTGTCTATACTTGTGTCAACCTTTTTTTTGGCTGGCTATATATATATATATGTATATATATAGCCAAAAAAACTAATAAGAATTAAACACTGTTAAAAGTAATGTGCTTCCGAAGGTTTTTAATAGCCATAATTCAAAAAAATGAAAAAAAGATAGTCAGATTTCTATACATGGTTCCAGTACGTAGCCAAAAATTAAAGAAACATATTTTTAAATTCTACTTTCTTGTAGCCAAATTTGGGTAAATCTTTCGGTGGATCATTGCTACTTTGGCTACTACACAAAATTGACCCCAAAAAGAAACACTGACGTCTTGTGTAATGGCACGTAGTAAAGGGCTGTTTTTGCTATTTAGCTACAAATAACCTGCAGGTTGGTTGTTAGACTGAACTACTGACAAAAGAAGCAACGGAGCAAATCACCCTGGTTAGCTACGGAACTGGAACACAACAGAGAATTCTCTGCCCTCGAACCCTAAACCCACTTACCATCCAGTATGGTGTGTGCTGCTGTTTCACTCTGCCCCCTTCTTTTGAGCAGCTCCATTGGCAAGTGATAATTGCCACGCCAACTCTAACCTTGGGATGCTATGGTTGTAGAGCACAAAAATGCAATTTTATTTATTTTCGCCATTCTGCCCCCAAAAAAAGGCACGTGAACATGTTGAAGAATTATTCAAAAAATTTCAAATTTTTATGAAGAAAGCTATGAAATCACCCATTTTTTTGGACAAATGTTTAACTTTCGTTATGCATATGCATAATTGATTTTAGCAGGTAGCCAAAACAAAGCAGGATTCCTAATGTTTGTTACTTCTCCATTTGTCTCTTAGTCAAATTCAGCTAAATCCTCTTGCAATTGATCGTCACGTTGGGTGCAACATCAAAAAAAAAAAAAAAAAAACACTAGACATGACCCACTAATGTGTCAATACACAAACCTATACCATGCACAAGCCAATGCCATTCCCAATTGAGTTAATATTTGGTTTCAACTTGGTAACAACTTCTGTAGGAAATAGGTCTCATATATAGGTAGATAGGTACAAAAAATAGGCAATTACTAGGTAATTAAGTAGATGATATATACATAAGTAAGGGCTACTTTTATTACCGACCTATCCACAACTTGCTTGTGGGTTGTTAATAGGTAGGTAGAAAAAAAGGCAACGGAGCTAACCGCCATGGTTAGCTAGGGAACTGAAAACCAACAGAAAAATGTTTGATGAACACTAATCATTCATCCATCTTTCATGGTGCACTTGCGGGTGCTGGTTCTCTGTGGCCGTTTCTAATGGATGGTGCATTGGTGGGTGTTAAGTGACGTAAAGTCCGGTTGAAATTTTTGGCCAAGAGGGCCCATTATAAAGCATAATATTTACTACCTCTGCAAAAAGGGAGGCCGAGCTGGGACATGTTTCTTGTGAGGAATGAAGGCCCTTCTGTCTCGGGAATATGCATGCATTTTGAGCCTGCTTATTACACCCTAAAAGCCTTTTTTAACCGTAAAAGCTTACGGCGGCTTCAGTACGAAGAAAGCATAACTCCTTGGCCAACTGTGTATAATTTGTCAGATTCCGCCTATCCGGCTCATTCCAGGCTGTCCGAGTGAAAAGAATTTCTTAAAAAACCCAGGTCTTTATGCAAAGGATGGCCCGCGCTTATTATCGGCACATTACCAACGTTTGAGCTATAACCGATTCCCATGCGGGCACAAGAATGCCCGTATATTTCGTCTCCCCTATGACCGACTCCCATCGGGTACATCAAGGCCCACACATTGCGTCTTCCCTATAACTGACTCCCAACATGGGTGTACAAGAAGGCTCGAACATTGCTATAACCAACTCCCATGGGGGTACAAGAAAGCCCGCACATTGTGTCACGTCATGGTAACAAAGTTCAAACTATGCTCGACTTCTGTCTCTCACACACACACGTACTCTGATAGTGGTGCATCGTGGGGAGGGTTCACCCCTCGCCCTCATAATTCCCTCCTCCATCCAACAGGCCTCACCTTACACAGAATACCTGTTGAACTGCCAGAGTGAACTAGCACGCACCCATCCATGAATGAATTATATGAATGGTAAGTGATCAGCAAACAGTTTTCTGTTGGGTTCCAGTTCCCTTGCTACTAACCATGATGGCTAGCTCAGCTCAATTGCCTTTTTCTTTCCCACCCATTCTTGTGTAAGAAGTTTGTCCTATATTGGGCTTCTAGATAGGTAGGAAAAATAGGTAAGTAGATGGTTTCTAGTTTATACATGGGAAAAACCCTGCCTTTACTACCCACCTACTAACAACCTGCTTGGTAGATAGATAAGAAAAGGAGAGGCCTTGTGTATAGGAGAAGGGCATGAGTACAGGCCCTTCCGTGTGATTTGAGATCTGTGCCCTCAGCCTTCCCTTGAATATCACAAAAGGTCCTGTTCTCAGATCCTTTTGCTACGTGAAGTATAGCTGGGATTTTTTCACTTTTTAGCAGTAGGTAGTGACAAGCCAGCTGGTACCTTCCATTGCATAAGATCCTGCTTGCTTAAAACAGGTTTCTTGGGGCATGTACCTAATGTAGCTGAAAATACAAAGGGAAAATCCAGGCAGTGCTTTACAGATGTCACACTTATGAAATACGAAGTGCTTGGGTATTTTGTCAAGTTCCATTCTGATGTTTGTCAACTCCACACTTTGTCAAATTGTCAAATCCCGCAATCCACATTGTTATTTCCCAATTTTGCCAACGTCACTTTTGCCAAATTGTGAAGTCTACGTTGTCCCAAGTTCATTTTTCCTGTTTGCCAACTTTCACTTTTGCCAAATTGCAAGGTCGAAATTGCCCAATTCTGAAGTCAGCATTGTCAAGTGCGCATTCTCAAGTTGCGGATTGCCCATTACTATTTTGCTATTTTGTCAAAATACCAAGTCCACTTCACCTTTTGGACTGCCCGAATGAGCTTCAAGTTGCCCAAGTCTGATATCCTAGCTCAACTTGGGGAATGGCTAAATGAGCTTGCAAGCTGCCCAAGTCTGATTTTCTTACTTAACTTGGGCAAGGTGGACAATGAACTTCCATCACTACTGCACTATGGCGTGATGCACAAACGGTCTTCTGTTTTCTATTGGATAAGCTAACACAAGACCCTTATGGTGTGGAAGCTTGGCATTTGCTTCTTTTGTTATCTTAATGGTGTTTTTGCTTTGCCCCCCCCTTTTGGCTAAGCATCGAGGCATAGGGAAATGTGAATCCAACTGAAGCATTTTTTAGTAGACAATTCAAATAACTTTCAAGAGGAATTTTTTTACATGCCCAAGCTTTGGTAGCAAGTTCAAATTCATAGCTTCCTTACCAACACGATCCTTCAACTCATAAACATTTTCTCCATGATTTAATTCTTGAACATGTAATAGAATATTATCATGCAATTAACATTTTGGCACCATTTTCTCATGCACTCCTATCTTCCAACACCATCTCAACTCTCATTGCTTTACATCTTGAATCAAATGATTTCTTCCTACTTTTCCTAGAAGACTACAAACCAAACCAAGACTTTGAGCTTTCATTTGATTTCTTCAAGTTGGGATTCCAACACATGCCGCATTGATCTACAAGTGGTCATTTTTGGATGGTTTTTTAACACCTTCAAAATTGTTTTCATCTATAAGACTTTCTGAATGGTTTCCCACAATTATTTCAACTTTATTTTCATATTACACAAGGTCACATTGTGCGTGAAATTGCACATGTCCTTGTAGCACCTTGCTTCTTAGCCATGACCAAGCCCCTAGGTGGAGTTTGTCCCATTGTTGTATGGAAAATATTGTATTGATTCACAAGCCACACTTTATGTGTTTAATTTTGTAAAGCCTTTGCAACAAATTTTTCCTTGCCCCAATTCAAAGTTGCAACTAAAGGTGGATGTGAAACATTAATCCACGACATTGGGTGTACTTTAGATCTTTACCTCGATTGGGTTGTTTTCCAGTTGGACATATTGAATGCCTTCAATTCAGTGTTAAGAAGGCTCATATTTCAAGAAGTTTGTGTTACAATTCATCCCCTTTCTTTGTGCATTCTATCTAATTGAATGTCCCTTGTTTTAATGTCACTATGATTGTGAGGGCAATTTCACAAGATTATCCCATCTATCATGGGAACCCATCAAAGTGACCTTTTAGGAAAGGCATTATTTGTTTTAACCCACTTTAAGGCTCTACATTTTATAGCTAATTAACTCCTTTCTTGTTTATATCTATCCATTACAGATGGCATTCACATCGTACATCCCCCCTCAATTCCATCATCTACTTATGAACATTTTAAAACAAAACTTTATGAGATATGTATTTTTATCCAACCTCATGAATATATAGCATGGTCACCTTTTGGCATGTCATCTAATTTCAACACCCCATCCCAATTTAACACCCATCATGAAGAATTAAAACCTTGGGGGTTCCATTGGACACTTCATCATTCACATCATCCTTCATCAGAAATGCCCTATTGGAGAATGTTCGAAATGTGAACCTTTTCCCTAAAATGGGTGATGTTCAAATAACCTTTGGAATTTCAATTCATTACTTTGTGTAACGACCATTATATCTTTTACAATGCACTCTTTTTAATTTATTCTTTCATAAGATCCTTTATTTCTTTTGACTCTTCCTTCCTTCAAGTGTTTGGGCACCTTTTGGGTCCAAGATCTTTAATAGCTTAATAGGACCTCTAGCCTATAAACAAACCTCTTTACCAGTAACTTTTTGTGACATTGGGCTCATATTGATAACCACCATTGCCCCAATAGCCTATGTAAGGTTATTAACTTTAATCATAACTACTAGGTTTAATGGTCAATCAATGTCCTTTCCTTCTTGAAGCCTTAACATAAATTGACAAGAACAATTGCCTTTTCCAACAACATTTCAAGGTAGGATGTGATTTTCTATTGCCCCAATTGATTCATATTTTTTTTCTATTTGAACAACTCATTGGGCAACAAATGTTTCAACTTCAAGATTCCATTTTGGAATGTTTGCCATCATACCTTTTCTAGCACATTCTTCAATGAGATATTTGAGGTCCATCATGTTCGAATTTTTTCATGTTTAGTTTGAAAGGCAAGTGTTTACTTGTAATTCAACTAATTTTTTGAGTGTTTTGATTATCTTCCCCATTTTTTTTACAATCTTACAAACATGACATGGACTATCACATTCTTCAATTGTAGGTATCCTTCGATGCATGTGCACATATCCCATTGACCCTATGGGTGGTCACCTCCTACATTGCGTTCATAGCAATAAGTGCATAGGAACTTGTGATACAGTTTTGTGACAATTTTGTTGCCATTTGCGGGAGATGTTGGCTTCCACATGGGACGAGAATAACTACATGTGTTTTTGTCAACCATGTTCAACTCCTTTCATTGATGAATCAACATTGTCTTCACCAAAGATGCAATTTGCACCTTAGTTAACGTTGTCATTGCTAAAACCAATGTGAGCGAATTTATTTCCTCAATCGTGCAGAATTCAAGGATTTGTTGCTTTTAATGTGACTTAAACCAAAAAAAATAACTATCAAAATAACTATCATGATTAACAACCCACTGATCAATTCTTCCTTTTAATAATTGAAATATATGGATGTTTGCACAAGCATGTTGACGTGTTTTTACATGATTGTGCCAATGCCATTTGGAGCTTGAAAGGGACAATGAACCTAACCCTAAACCCCAAACTTTAAACCTTTGTCTTTGTTGCTTTTCTTTGTCAAAAAATTTCAATCACATTGCAGATTATGTAAGCATCCTCCATCTTGAGTTGGATTGTAGTCATAGGCCCAATTAATTCCCAATTTCCACCCCTTTAGGACACACCTCCCATCACCATAACTGACCTATTGCAAGCGGTCAATTGTTGACATTTTTGCTTTTTCTTATTCCTTTGTACAATTTCCAAATCTACGATGTGTTTATAAATAAAATTGTCCAAGGTTGTTTTGCAAGGTTGCATCATCTTGAACATTGGGAATTTTCCATCTTGTTTCCAATCCAATTACATGGAACGTCCACTTTATAAATTGTAGATTTGTTCTTATGTAGCATACAAACAAGAATTATAGGATTTTGTTCAACAAATATAGTGTAGTACCTTGGCCTCTTTGACACATTTTTGTTGAATAATTAATTGATTTTGAGGACAATTAATTATTTAATTATTCCATTTTGAGAAATAATGTATTCCCAAATATTCCATCATATTTTATTTTTCCTTCATTAGAAATATAATTTCTTTATTTTTATTTTTATTTTTGGAAATTTTCAACATTTCTGAAAACAGTATAATTGGTGTCAATTGGCCCAAGTACTAAATACAAGACCTCTAGATTCACCTTGAAAACAAGTAAAGTGCATTTGTTTGATGATCTATAATCAAGACTTGTGGAACTTATAGGGCACATTTGAGTCAACCATTTTAGGTGGTTTATGGAAAAAAGGGTAAACATATTACATTTGACCTATAATCTATATGAATGAAGATGGAGAGCATATTAAACATGTCTATCATGTAAATATTTCCCTAAGATATGTACTCTATAAGTTCATTTGTAAATTGCTAGATGGGATGAGAAATGATGTCAAATGCCATGGCCACTTTTCAAGCTTTATAAAGTGTGAAATTCATCACAATTGGGACTAGCATATTTTCCATTGGTGAAATGTGACAACATTCCCATGGCAACAAATGAGTCCAATGATCAATACACAAAATATCATAATAGTACCTTATTTGGCCTTATTTGGTTCAACACTCAAGTGTCCAATAAGATATCTAAGTTTCCAAATTGAATTCAACAAGTAGAAATGGTAATTTATGGGAACTCGACATCATATTATGCTGAAATAAAAATATTCACAAATCATGACTTATCATTGCATTCTTTCCATGTCCATGGAAAAATCTGATTGGCTCAAAATATTGATTTTCTAGAAACTACCTGGCTATTGATGGTGTAGTTTCTAGACGTTGAGATGGTTGGGGTGTGTACACCACTGGAATGTAATGGTGGGCTAAGTTAAACTTTTTGAGTCCTTTAAGAATATACTCCATAGATATAGGACACTCTTCCCATCATTGGGAAAGTGAGATAAATGGTCCTTCTTTTGGTACATACTCTAGTGCCTAGGCAGCTTTGACACTAAATTATATATATATAAAATTTCTTCAAATAAAATCTTCTTTTTTCCAGGAAAATATTGAATCTTCAACAAGATTTTGTTTGTCAAAATGATAATTTCAAAATTAATTAATTATCAACCAATCTTTTGTCCGGTTATTTCTCTTTTTTTACATAACTGCTGGGTAGGTCTTTTATTTATTTATTTCCGATAAGTATATTATTGCCCAATTGAACATTGTAAGGAGCCTCAAAGGGTTGTGTCTATTTGTGAAGAAAATAGATGTCACAAATTGTTTGAGTTGTTGCCTTCAAGATTTGTTTATGAATAGTTGCGTAACTTGAAGAAGGATTACTAAAATGCTGGATGACATGCAAAGTGCAAGAAGCTTTTGAATGAGAATTTAGAGCTTTTGACATGTGCTTTGATAAATGAGGGGTGCATACACCCTAACATTTTGTGTAGGTTTTCAACCTTACAACCTCCTCCTCATCATACTAAATGGTGCATTCACACTTGATGTTTATGTCAATGTTAAATGAAGTTTTAGATGGCATCCTAGGTGGCACCCAATGTTAAATGGACAATAGCTTAATGTTAATTGAATGTTAGTTTACCATAAAATTTTCATGATAGCTAGGTTTAAGTCCTAAATGGCTAGCATGGTGTTAGGGGACTCAACACTAGAGTCACTAACATCAAGTGTGAATGCACCTTAAGAGAGAGGGATTTGATACACTACTCATGCTCTTTGTTTGAGGTGCTTAAGTACAAAGTCTTCTAGAGAGTAAAAATCAGCACACTGCAAAGTAGGTTTTGGATGAAAAACAATAGATATTATGCTAGTTTGAGGGCGGTAAAATAGCCGTGGGCTAACTAATAAAAGAGAATAGGGGTTGTTTTCTCACGCAAAAAAATGTTACAGGTCACTTGAAATTTGCCATTTTAATGTAATATATGCCACAATATAATAGGTAAAAAAGAACCCACTTTAAATTGTGGGTACTTCTGAGATACCCGTATACTATGATATAAGCAATGATACCCAAGTCTTAGCTTAGCAGGTTTAGGGTTTAGGGTTTAGGTGAATGGTTTCAGGATTTTTCCTCTTAGGGCTCCCCATTGTGTGTTGTGTGCTTTTGGGTGTGGTCTTTTGTTTGAACTTGGATCCTTTCTTTTTTCTTCTCTTGTTCCCTTGTTGGGTGTTATTTATTTATTTATTTAAAATTTTCTCTCCCACTCCTAAATCATTTATTTATTTATTTTATAAATCTTGGGGGGATTCTCTTTCTCAAAAAATGAACCAGTGGGTAAGGGTTGGGTATAAAGGACCCTTAACACTGGTTTTGAGCCAAGGAGTTCTGAGAAAAAAAAATCAAAGAACCAGGCAAAAGGTCCTACCTTAAGCCACCTTAATTTTCAACAAAGCTTTATTTTTATTTTTTTGAAAAATTTTAAACACCTGGAACTAGAGTTTCCATTAGTCGAGGTTTTATCAAATTAATTAAAATGTTTTTTTCAAATACAAAGGAACTGGAGGTTGTAAAAAAATAAAATTCAAACAACCACCCATCACTGGAAATAACAGCATAACCTAATAATAAGTGGACATTGACTGACTCTTCAAAGGTTTTAGGGTTTAAATGTGACAAAAAAGTCTCCTGGTTTCAGTGTCAGTGTCTTTAAATGACTTGGAGACCTTTGGTGCACATGAAGGGTCACACACTAGGTAGCATGATGAGATGTGAGTTTGAGGTCATATTCTTAATTGTCACATTTGAAAATTATATAATAATAACTAGATGTTTTCAACTATAAAAATACACCAAGGGTGTTTAATTATACTTGAAGAAGACCTGACACTAGTAGTCTTCTGCTCTTCATCCCTTAGGAAGAGTTATTTTCTTAACTCATCTAGATAGACTATCCTCCATAAGCAATAATATGTGGAGTTTTCTTCATGGTACTTGAAAGCACATGCTTTTTCCTTAACCTATGAAGTTAATGAACCAAGAAAAAACCCAATTGCAAAAGTGTAGTCCTTACCCAAAAATAAAAGAAGGGGAGTGTCACACTGTGGCGCCTTGCAATTTACATTTAAAAAGTATCTTAAGGCAAAAGAAGAATTGTGGAAATTCAAATATTTCACCATGCCGAAATACAATCTTCAAAAGCATCCTCTCAAAATCCTTCAAGGTATCATAACTCTGTAACTAATCTCAAGTTTCATCGCAAGCCAAAATATCATCTTAAAAAAATCCTCGTATAAAAATAGACCTACTACTTAGGGGTCAAAATCCCTTAAGCTATGACATGACAGAAACTATTTGTACATGGTACTTGAAAGAACATGCTTTTCTTTTAACTAACAAAGTAAAAAAGGTTTCATCAAGTGAAAGATAAAAAAAAAAACACTCCACAAAAATCCAATAAAAGATTGATGGTCAGAACCATCACAAGGGAGACAAAACAAAAGGGGGAAAGCCAAAGAAAGGCCAAAAGACAAAGTTCCCAGAGGAACAAAAAAAAAGGGGGGGGGGAAGAGCTAGTCCCTCTCATTGTAGGAAGACAAAAGACAAACAAAAACCATAACCAATTTCAGCTTGTAAGGATATACCCCTAACCATTCCCCAGGTACTCTGAACTGTGAGATTCTGTGTGATGGGCTTCCTTATAGGCATGCAACAAAGTGTTCCAGTGTTCAACAAGCATTGTGGTTGCTTCTATCTATGCTTCCCCAATTTTGCAATCACCTCTCATATCATCATCATTATTGTGGTATGGGGGTTGGGTAGATTTGTCTTCTAGAAACAACAAAAGCACATAGTGTTTTTGCCAATCAATAATGAGAAGAGCAGCCTGGGCAGGTGGATAGCTAAGAGACCTAGTTGGTTACTGTACCAATAGGGGCCCTCCTTACACCCTTACGATGAAGGCTTGACCTCTAAAATCACCTTGTGTTTGGACCTTAGTTTGACCCTTTAAACCTAGTTGGTTAGTGTATCCTAAGTGCTTTCTACACTCTTAGGATAAGGCCCTTGATCCCTAAAATCTCCTTATCTTGGGGCCTTAATTTAACCCTTTAAACCTAGTTGGTTAGTGTACCCTTAGGGCCTTCTTTACTCTCTTACAATGAAGGCCCTTCATCCCTAAAAATCTTATTGTCTTTGGACCTTAGTTTGACCCTTTAATGCCTGTTTGATCCCCATCACGAGTGTAGTTATAAACTCTAAAGAGTGATTGTAACTGAATTTGGTTTTTCATCAAACTAGGTATCACTGCACAATATTTAGTTGATCTTATTCTGATAAGGTGACAAAGAATATGAGCCGTAAAACTGGGGGTGAAACTCCCAGGAGGACCAATTTACTTGAGAAAAACTAATTTGGTCCCCTGTTTTCATCTTGACTTCTCATTTTGGCCACTATATGGGCAACTATATGGATAAATCCACTGACTTAAGGAAAAGGGGACTTGCCATTCATTTGTCCAAGTTCAATTTTACATTCAAGGCTGCACAGACAAGTAAGAGAAGAAAGAAATGCTAATGGATGGCAAGTGTAGTGCAATGCCCAAGGAGAGGGGAGTTCCCCAATAAGGGCATGGAGGCCTGGAGTTCCCACCTCTTTTTTTTCAAATTTTTTTTCTCAAGATACCAGCATTAGACAAAATTGAAAAAAAAAGAGGTAGAGGACATTTGGAGAGGACAGATTCTGCTTGATAACATGCAGCATGTATTTAATTAGTTTTGGACACTGAAAATGTCTGAAAAAATAAATTAAAATAATTTGAGTAGTTAAGAAGAACTTGAAATTGCAAATTGAACCCGGTGGCCAACATGCTCAATGCATATTATCATTGTAAAGATCATATGAATCACATAAGAAAAGGTCATTGCCCTCCAGTTTCATGGAATAGTGCTTGACATGTAAGTGGATTTGAGCCGAGGTGATTCTACATGAACAATTTTTCATTGTCTAACATTGGGGTCCCACCTTGAATGAATTACTTGTTTTTTGGGTTGCTCCCACAAATGGAAGGATCTACAGCTAGGATCGGAGGTTCTCTAGAGTTAGTTGAAGACTAAGTTACGGTGCGTCCCACAAATGGAAATGGGATCCATTATATTTGAAGAAATGCCACATAGTTGGGATTTGTTTGCTTTCCCCTTGCATTTCTTCTTTAGCCATAATCCATACACAATTTTTCTTCAATTGCTATGAAACTTCTTGTTCACATTCTCGGGTGCTTCCTTGTTCCTATAATTGTCTACATCTTGATCAACTTAAGGTGCATTCACACCTAATGTTCAATCAGTGTTGAGTGAAAATCTATGTGGCATCTTAGGCGGCACCCAATGTTACATGGGTGATGGTATAATATTAAGTGAAGGTAACTTAACATAAAACCTTTGTGATAGATAGGTTTAGGTGCTAAATGACTAGCTTGGTGTTAGGCGACTTAACACCAAGTGTGAATGCACCTTTATAGTGTTTTAAAGGTGTGTTCACACTTGGTGTTAGGAACTCTAATGTTGAGTCCCTTATCACCATACTAGTCACCTAAGACTTATAACTTACTTATCATGAAGATTTTATGTTCAATGCACATTCTATTGCCCATTTAACATCCGGTGTCACCTAGGATGCCACCTAGATTTACATTTAACATTGACTTAACATGAGGTGTGAATGCACCTTAAGTTGATCAAGATGTAGACAATTATAGGAACAAGGAAGCACATAAGAATGTGAACAAGAAGTTTTGTAGCAATTGAAGAACAATTGTGTATGGATTATGGCTAAAGAAGAAATACAAGGGGAAAGCAAACAAATCCCAACTATGTGGCATTTCTTCAAATATAATGGATCCCATTTCCATTTGTGGGACGCACCATAACTTAGTCTTCAACTAACGCTAGAGAACCTCCGATCCTAGCTGTAGGTCCGGGTCCAGTTCCCATTGTTTTCGGAACCCATCTACACTAGTCATGACCAATTCATGCATGCCATTTTCAGGCCCACCGGGCCCTCTACTACAACATCGGTCAACTCGTCAATTAATACAAGGGGAAAAAAAAATACATTGGGTATGGTGGTGGGTTGATCATTTGAAAATAAGAGTCAACAACTCTCTTTGTTTCTTTTCCAATGTTTGTTTGTCACGAATTAATAGCTTGCCCATTTACAATGGGAAAAGCATTCAACACTTTGATAATTGTGGTGAGAGCTAACACTCTTACCACAAAGCATGCATGTCGTTGCAACAATGCAACAACACAACAATGCAACAACAATGCAACGGCAGCCAGGTTTCAACTATAGGGAGCCAATGTGAATGCCCCATTGCCGACTTATCAGGTCAACGATCCAGCCATTTTATTGCTATATTAAAATGTTGATGTGCCAAAATCAAAATGATTTCAAAATTTGCAGTAGCCAAAATTTGACAAAGTTTTATGAAAAATAACTGACTTCTAAAACACATGGTTAGTTCAAGTAGGAAACCAGAAAATATAAAAACCATGTTTTAAAAACTTTAATTTCATGTTTTAGCTTGTAACCAATTTTTTTTGGCTAAACCTTCTTGTCAATCATTATCACTTTGGCTACATCACGAAATGGGCCCCCCAAACAAAAACGAAACAAGCACAGAGTTACTACTATAGGGCACCAGATTGAAAACTTGTACTATGAAACCCTTGCACTCATGAGAAAGCTACACATGCAAGAACCGCGAGAAATTACGAGGTGAAGTTCGAGAAGAAAACAAACAAGGATTGCCGCTATGACCCAACACTTTGCTTGAATAACAAAACACGAATAGCCTATATCCGACATATTGTCATGAGTGTGGGCTCCTAAGTATCTACCTCTTCGTCACGTTGTTGTGAGACGATGCGGCTCTTTTTATCCTTTTCAAAATCTGTTTGTGCCAGTTGGAAGTACAAACCTCGAGTGTCTTAAAGAGCTTTTAATGAACACTCTACACTTTATTGTTTCTTAGAACTCATTGAAATGAAGAAGGGCATCATGGGTCTCACGACGAAACAAAATAAAAAATTATATATATCTCTATATATGTATATTTTTTTCGACTCCACCCGGCTGCTTACGGAAATGCTGACATTTAGCCTTTCGACTTTAAGACTCCGCTACCTCAGAGACTCAAAAACAATTGTTTGTTATAAGGCCATGGTTTTTGTGTGGTGTGTCCAACAACGGAAAAATTCGGACCTGAATTATCAAACACTTGGTTGAAGACAAGTATTGCCAAAATAGTCTTTAATACTTCCAACCACTTCGTGTTGGTGGAAACTTACCACAAACAATTAGTGTTGGTGTTGTTGGAATTGTAACAAATTATTAGTTGCCTTTCATGCATGCCCATTTTCAACCATCCTTTTGAAGGTGACATTAAAGGATTTGGTATGTTTCTTGCTATAGGAGGGGGTTCGGGAAATTGATATTCCCCTTGTCGTTGGCTCTCTTAGGTGGTTCATTTGTCTTCGTGAGTGTGGGTCCTTACATTTTGTTCCTTGGTTTCCAACCCTTGTTTTTTTGGGGTGCTTTGGTTAATAAATGGTTGGTCGGGTTTCTAAAATAAAAGGAAAAATAAAAATTGGTCCACAATTACTGTTTAATGATTCGAGTTCTTTAGAAATTATTATTATTATTAAGTTTTGGCCCGATGTGGTTTTTCTTCACACTTCAAAACTTTTTTTGCATATATCTTGTGGTGAAATTTTGCTTTCCAAAACACATTTGACACTTAAATCTAACAGTTGTTCAAAGGTGCTATTAAATGGAACTTTCATCCAGAATAACTATTTGATTGATGCAAGTTCTTAGGACTATTGTTAACCCCTAAACCTCAGAGAATTCAGAGACACACTGAAAAGCAGACCAAACTGGTGTGCTGTGCCATTTAGGGGTTAAGTTGACCTTAATGTCAAGTTTCAACCCAACCCAGGTGAGATTTGAACCAGTGTTGGCTGATTATTGAGTTTTGACCTGGGTATCAAGGTGATTATTCATAACTTAACCAGTCAGTTATAGGTTATTTGATAACTGGTTAAGTTGATACCCATCTGGTATTGAACTTTTCAAAATTCGAACTATAACTTATGTGGATGACCCAATTTATCATCCAGGTAGGTTATCAAACTTTAAACACTAAAAAAAAACAGAAAAAAATAATCATTTTTGTTTTAAGCGTTTGAAAACCTTATGATTGAATAATAAATTGGCAGGATAGCAGGCAGTTATCAAACGATTATTTGATAACCTACTCTTATGCATATTCAAGGGTTATTGCCCAATTCTTTTATAACCTACCAAACAACCCAAAAAAATGATATTGATGACCTGTGTGATCTTTTTTTCTTTTTTTTTTAATCAAAATTTATTGTACCTAATTGTTATTAGAAAAAGAGATAATGCTGTGAATATATATATATATATATATATATGAGTGTGTGTGTGTGTATATATATATATAGTCTTCAAAAAATCCTCTAAAAGAAACCAAAATCCTTCAAGCTGTTATAACTCTATAATTAATCTCAAGTTTCAATACAAGCCAAAATATCATCTTTAAAAGATCCTCATATGAAAATAGACCTATTATTATCTACTTAGAACCCAAAATCCCTTAAGCTACTATACTCTATAATGAATCTAAACACTATATCCTTGCCTTGTTAGGCAAGGCCAACAAACATGCCTGAAGTGACAATATTCTGTCACATGTAGCGCTAGTCCTTTTTCAGACAAAATGCCCAAATTTTAGAAAAAAACATGGAAATTCTTTGGTCACATTTGGACTCTGATTTTAGTTTAGTAGCATTTTGTTAAAACTATTTTTGAAAATATTTAGAAAGGTCCCAAAAAACGTTGCCATTAATGCTAAATCCCTCCTGGGATGATAGCCACTGATGCAACATCAGCTTCAAATTGAAAAAGAAATCACTGAGTCTGAGTCTCTAGATCAGCCTTACTTTTATTGGCCAAATTTCGCCAAAATGAAAACTTTAAAAATTAAAATTTAAGTGAAGTTATTTTGGAGTTTTGGAGGTTTTGGCGATTTTCTTATAAAAAATTAGTGTGTAGCCATAAAATATATTGAAGAACATTGATTAAATATTTGTACTTCACATCTGGTTTATAAGCCAGATTTGGCTAAACCTTCTTGGGGGTAATTGCCACTTTTTTACATCTTCCTATGAGTGATCAACGCTTTGGCAAAAATTCCTTTAAACGAAAAACACTAGTCCTACTCTAGATTTAATTTGCTGAATCTCCAAAAACATTCTACTCAAATGAGCTACTGCTCAGCTCTATTGTTGCTGGCTATATGTAGCCAGAAACCAATATAAGAAATTGAAAGTGCTAAAATCAAGTGTTTTTTGAGATTTTTTGAAAGTCAAGCTTCAACAAAATCAAAAAAATTAGGAAAACTCGCTAGTTTTCTTTGCATGGCTCAAGCAATGTTTGTTTTTGTTACAGTGGCCAAATTTCGCCATTCTGTGAAATAAAATAGCCCAGCAACATCAACAAAGGATTTTACGTTGAGGAAAAATTTGGCCTAAATTGGCCAGATTTTTAATTTACACTGTTTTAATAATCGCCAAAAGAATGACAACATTGAAAAACTGAAAAATAGAACACTGGGTTCAAGTATGAAGTCAAAGATATAAAAGAATGTTTTAAAAGTTTTACACTTGTACTCAGCTTTTAGCCAAAAAGTTTCTAAATCTTTCCCTAGATAATCGCCATTTTGGCTACATCACAAAATTGACATTAAAAGAAATTTTTCATTTTGCGACCTGTCTAAGATGACTACAATTTTTATTTAATTTTTTTCTCAAAAATAATCGCAAAAAAAACACTCTTAGTTGCCTATGACAAATCACAAAATGAGAATTTTTTTCTAGTGCGACCCCAAAAAAAACATTGCTGGTGCAACTGGTGGCTTGGCTGAGTTGGTGGCTGCAAGTGGGGATGGGAGGGAGTGTGGGGCACACGACTAATTTCAAAGAGGCCTCCAAGTCAAGCAAGGTTTTATTACACGCGGACACGCGGCATTGAATTCCCGGGACTGCAATGAGTGCTGGATCGAGACGCATTTATGAAGGCGAGGGAGCTAGAGCCTGCTCCCTCAGCAGCTTGCAGATGCACCAGCAGCAGCAGCAGCAGCAGCTAGGGATGGTAGTACATAATATTATAAATACAACACCAGTTTAGCTATCCACCATTGCACAAGTTACAACTTACACGAACAAGTTTCAACAATAACACTTCTTCTTCTTCTTCTTCTAAGTTCGTACACTACATACTTAAGATACTGCAGTCACCTGCTGCAGCAACAGTCTTGATCGATCTTGTCCACATCAGTTTACCCACCTATCTATCTATCTATCTATCTATCGTAGATCAGAGTGTTTAACAGTCAGCAGCAGTAGCAGCAATAGAACACTACCTAATTGGTATAGTTGCAATTAGGAATGTGACTGAGTGAATGAAAAGTATAGCCAACAGCATCAGCAATAGAAGACTACCTAATTGGTGTAATTGCAATTAGGAGTGTGGTTGAGTAAATCAAGAAGCATCGTCAACAGCGTCAGCAATAGAAGCCTATCTAATTTGTCTAGTTGCAATTAGGAGTGTGGTTGTGTTCATGAAGAAACATCGCCAACAGCAGCAGTAGCAGCAGTAGCCCCTCCTCTAGAAGAAGCCTTGAATCGAGCGACCACCTTGTACGTCGACCCAGAAGCTAGCTATCTAGCTGGATAGCTAGGTAGCTGCAGGATCTTCTCTCGGCAACAACCTGTACCATGTGCTGATGAACCTCTCTCCCTCGGCTCTAGACTCGAATTATTTGAATCTCATGACGATCTAGTTATATAATCATCTCGAGCGCTAGCAGTAGTATTCAGTCACCTAGTTGCCTGCCTGCCAGCTGATCTGCAGATTGATCGTCATCAGCAGCTGCTGCTGCGACAAGTCTCGAATCTCTTCGTCGTCATCCCAGCTGTTACCTAGCTGAGCTGCAGGGATCCTCAACAATGAGCAGCAGCTCATGATATTCCTCTTTCTAGACTATTAAGATCTCGAATTTCGGTCCTGGCCGTGATCTGAAGCTTGTTGTATAATCTGGAGCAGGAGCTCGGGAGGGAGCAGTAATATTATTCAGTTACCCGCTAGCAAGTGTGCTGCTGCAGCTGTAATAGAATATGATGACATCGCTGCAACGTCGTCATCCTTCCCAGCTACCACCACCAAGAGCATTACCAGCTCTGCAGTGGTTCTAGTAGGAGTTGGAATTCGTGTGGGATATCCTCGACAGGTTGCGGGCTGCTTTCAAGTCTAGTTGCTACTTGTAGTAGTGGTAGTAGCAAGTAGATCCGATTTGCAGGACTTCTACGTACCATTGGGGTTGTTCTAGCGTAGTAGCTTGCGGGGGACTCGGAGGCGGTTGTCAGTCTGTGTACAGCGACTGTTCGAAGTGTTTTTTGTTGTGTATGCGGGTGCACCGTTGAGGACAAGACTCAGGGTTGGCGTCGACGGCGTGTTCCTTCATTCACAATGTTGGTGGAAAATAGCAGCGCGAGTCATGTGGAAGCGGCAGGCGTGTTGGGCGATGTGATCATCAAGGATGAGAGACTTGACGGCTGCATCTCGTCCGCAAGCTCCTGGTTGATTGCCCATCTAAAAGCTTTAGGTTCGCTTCCTAAAGATTTGGGGTGCCTAGCTCTGGTACCTTTGATGCTGGTGGGTGGGAGTCAGTTGCTCTCGCTGTTGGTATCGCACAAGTTTCTTGGAATTGTTAGTCAGCTTGTATATTGGTTCAGTAGCACGGTCGAGCTTTTCGCCGACTTGACCAGCTTGGGGACTTCCTCTAGTAGGGCTGCAGTCTTGGGCAGCTTGCTTCTAGCATTGGCGCTGATGCAGCTAGTTTTCCTGACGTTGAAGAAGCTTCTCGACTCCCAGCGAACGCCGACTTACCTCCTTGACCTGGCGCTCTTCAAACCGGACGACTCCTGTAAGGTTTCGAAGGACGAATACTTGGAAAGGGCAAAGAAGACAGGGTTTTTTTTGGAGAGCAGTATTGAATTTCAGAAGAAGGTGTTGGACCTTTCTGCTCTGGGAGACGAGACATACGCGCCTCCTTCCATGCTCACTTATCCGATCGATGCTAGTCAGGCTGCAGCAGACAAGGACGCTGACATCGCAATGTTCGCTGTGGTGGACCAGATCTTTGCAACCGGGATTGTGAAGCCGGAAGACGTGGGAATACTAGTTGTGACTTGCACTGTGTTTTGTCCGGTCCCGTCTCTGGCGTCCAGGGTAGTGAATCGGTACAAGCTGAGAGAGGACATCGAGGCTTACAGTCTGGGAGGAATGGGATGCAGCACTGGAGTATTATCTATCAGCCTGTGTCGTGATCTTCTGAAAGTGAATAAGAACACGCATGCTCTGGCTGTGAACCTTGAGGTCATTAGTGGACAACAAGGCTATAGAGGCAACAAGCGTCGCTCCATGATGGTCACCAATTGCCTCTTCCGCTGGGGCGCTGCTGCTATTCTCCTCTCCAATAAGCCAGGTAGAAGATTTTGCTCCCTTCATGCATCTCTCGCCGATGAAAAAGCTCTCATGTGTACTGTCGGTGCAGAGATATATATATATATATACCCATCACAACCAGCAGGATGACTATCTCTTCTAGCTAGTGTCCAAATTTGATGATGTATGTTCTCCTCGTTTGCCGCGTGGCGCAGGTGACAAGAAGAAAGCCAAGTACCAACTGATGCACGTGGTAAGGACTCACAGAGGAGCTGACGACAAAAGCTTCAATTGTGTGAGGTCGGAAGAGGACGAAGATGGATTCAAGGGTCTAACACTTTCGAAAGACATAGTACCGGCGTCGGCTGTGGCATTGAAGACCAACGTGACCAAAGTGGCGCCACTCATCCTTCCATTCACCGAGAAGTTGAAGTATGTGATAAACTTGATTGCGCGCAAGGTGTTGAAGATGCAGTCCATGAAAGCGTATGTCCCGGATTTCAAGACAGGAGTAGATCACTTCTGTATTCATCCAGGAGGCAAAGCTGTGATAGATGGCATGATGGAGCATCTCAAACTTTCTGAATGGCACATCGAGCCTTCTCGCATGACTCTACACAGATGGGGCAATACATCTTGTAGCTCCATTTGGTACGTTCTGGCGTACATGGAAGCCAAAAACAGAGTACGGAAAGGCCATATCTTGTGGCAACTCGCTCTCGGCTCCGGCTTCAAGTGTAACACTGCCATTTGGAAGTCCTTGCGCAACGATCAAAACGGTCCATCACCCAATCCTTGGTTAGATTGTATTCACAAGTACCCACAACCAGTGTGGACATAACTTCCGCCGCCGACGACGACGAAGGAGTCCAACAACCCCGCGTAACGAACGCGCTCCTTCTTTAAACGCTAATCCACAAATTAGGTCACATCAAAACTAGTAGCAGCTAGCTGCTGCCGAAATCTTCGAACGCGAGTACGACGACATTGTTATGTTTCCGAGACATCTAGCTGAATTTGAAGGAAAGAAAAAGCAAAACGCAAAAAAAAAGGATTCCCAACAGATGATAAGTTTCTCGGACTCATGAGCTGCTGGTGATGATGCTCGGCGGCCTGCCTGCAAGTCGAAGGAGATTTTGGCAGCAGCTGGCATGAAATTCAACTGTGAACTTCTGTGTGAATCACATCCGGCAGTTGTTCTGCTCTTCCTGCTAAGTTCTCCTCCTCTTTCCTCCTCCTCCTCCTCAGTAAGTCTGCAGCTGCCTGCAACTGCAAAGTTCAAACTCGTGAGCTGCACTGCTCATCATCATCATCATCATCAACATCATGCTGTTGCAGATAAAAAGTCTTCTTCAATGGGTATGATAATTTTCAATGTCTTTGGAAAATAAGTTGGAAAAAGCCATGAGATCCAAGTCATGATTTCCAGTTCAGAAAAAAATTTAATTAATTTGTGCTAATTTGCATTCTGCACTTTGTAGCTCTACTAGCCTAGCAGCAAGTCAATTGTCTTCACCACAACCCAACCAGCTTCTTAAATCACCGTATAATTCTGTGTTGTAATTACATTGTAATTATATGATTGAATTATATGCGTTCTTGTTGTAGGCATCTGTCTGCCTGTGCATTGATCATGATGATGATAATAATCCATGATCGACACATGGAACAACTAGAGCTAGCTAGTATTTTGTGTTTTAAAAATTGGGTGATGAGGAACAAAACCAAAACCTCTATTGATTAGCAAGCTGGCCATCATCACAAGATCATTCATCACCTCTGTAGGTGCAACCACAAATAAAAGGAGGAGCCTATATGCCAACGTCAAAGTGCTTTCCTAGAATTAGGGTTTCATTCCACATTTAGGATTAGTGAAAACTTTAGGTTTTCTTTTTCTTTTTCTTTTTAAAAAATCTAATGTTTGACAATGTTGTCCACTTCTTGTATTCAGCAATGAATTTCAAGTGTGAAATTGAATGTGTATACAAAATAATTCTTCGTGTACACGTAGTTTGTGCACAATTAATGATTTTTTTTTTTACACTCATGGAGGAATCCTTTGACAAACAGTTGCTCTGCTCATTCAGGTTCACAAATTCTCGGCCCTTCAATTATCAAATTTTCCCCAGTCTAATTTATTGTTGGCTCTACTACCTCATGTAAAGCAAGAGACTACCAAAAAGAGACTAATAGTGGAGAGATTAATATGATGTAGTTTTCATTTGGTTCCATGCTTTGAAGAATATTAACATCGGGTGAATTCAGTTTTGTGGAAATTGCATAAACCGTTTCGTATTTTGAAGTGTTGTTGCAGTTGGTTTAGAACTTCCTAAAAGGGACAGGGCCATCATTAGGGGAGAGACTAAAGAGCAACCATGGAGTTTTCATTTGGTCCTGTATTTAAACGAAGATTCACCGCGATAGACTCTGAACTGTGAGTTTATTTTATGAGCATTTCATGAACCATTTCCTATCTTAAAGTATTGTTGTGGGTTTGAACTTTGAACTATTTGGTCCTGTGTTTAAACGAAGATTCACTGCAATAGACTCTGAACTGTGAGTTTATTTTATGAGAATTTCATGAAGCATTTCCTGTCTCAAAGTGTTGTTGTGGGTTTGAACTTTGAACTCGCTACAAGGGGGAGAGCCATCAGTTGATAAGCAGCTTGTTTGCTCGGAAGCAAAATTGAAGTCATGGTTAAATTCTTGAAATATTCCAAAAGGATCAGAAATAAGTAGTATTGTTCAATACTTTAAACTTTTAAATAGTTGTCGATTTTAGTTCTTCAAAAATAATCCAGAATCAGAAAACCACCCATTCCAATTTTTTGGAAAAAAGAATTTTAAGCAAAGAACTGTAGACAATTCTAGTTATTTCAAAAACCTGTAAGAAACAGCAATTGTCATAAAAGAATCAACAAAGAAGCCATGATTCTTTGGCTTTTTCACTTTTTTGAGTATCGCAATATTATATATATATATATATATACTAGATCCAATTCTTTGAACATGAAATTGCACTTTGTTACAATATTTATATATACATATTTAGATATCCTTTTTTCGGTTTCAATTTGCTATGTAGCCCCTCTTTTGTCATGGCTTGACATCTTCAATTCCAAACCAGTCCTAAGATTGTGACAACAATGTTGTTGCTTTCAAATTTACACATCTTAGACAAAGGCCAACAACAAGTACCTAATTCCCTTCATTGGTGCTAAATAAAAAAACGTGTGGAATTGTGTTTTTTACATTTATGTTTTTTTTTTAATTTTTTTCAACACCATAATCATAAACATATTTTCAATACATTAATTGTATCTCACTTTTCTTCAATTTAATTCAATCTTAATTCAGTTGTTGAATTGAATTGAATTGGAGTTCAATCTAGTCGAATTAGAATTCAATTCCATTTGCATCCAATGTCATTCAATATTTTCATACAAAATGGAAGTTAATGTCCAGATTGAAATGAATATATTTTTTCATTAATTGATCATTTGATTGTTGCTGGTGGTGTGTAATAACACAAGCCCAAGTTAGTCAATCAATTTTCATAATTGACTATTACTACGTAATTAAAATATTTCAAAAGAGGATTTTCTTTTCATTTAATGTGAAAATGAAGAAAATTATGTTAATAGTAAAAAACTACCTGAAAAAAAAAAACCCCCTTTAATTAAAAGCATTAGAAAATGTCATTATCAAGGTTTTTTTTTCAATTTTTTGAAGTGGGTGGACTCTTGATCATACACCTGAAAAATGAACCACATTTGGATAAAGGTTGATTCTCTCTCTCTCTCTCTCTCTCTCTCTCTCTCTATATATATATATATATATATTAGATTCATGCTGAGTTCTAGTGACTACAAGAAATTCAATGTCTAAAAATGACATGTGAAAAAGAAATTTCAGAATATGGTGACTTTTGCAAGTTTTTTCCTTCAAAACACCATTGTACAATTTACATTTGGTGTTTTTTTGTTGCCATAATGCAAAAATTCACACCAAAAAAGCCATTGGTCCTTACATGTTGCAAAAATAAAATAAATTTACAAGTGAATGAAAGCCAACTGTCTGAGGGAAAGTTGAGGGAAATACTCTTTATGTCCAACTAAGATTTTGTTAAAATAGACGATAAAAAAACCGATTTGAGAGGAAAATTGATGAAGTTTTTCTTTTATTGTGAAACTAGAAATAGTTCACAAATGAGTAAAAGTCAATCCAAATAACTTTATGAACTTTATTCATAAAGTTCAATTGAAATCAAATAAACAATGGGAAACAAACTCTTTGCTTAATACCATGCTTGCAAGGGAATGTGAAGGACAAAAATAATTATGGAATTTTCCTTTTTGTATAAGCAATTTTTTAAATAACAAGGACAACCATTTGTAAACAATCTGATAGTGCACCCAATTCATGCAAAATATGGAAAGCATCAACTACTATTGTCTTTTCTAGTTGTTGGTCAATTTGTAAGAAATTGTCGATTTCACTTTTCACATCATCCTCATCATCTAAAGCATATGTGTTTTCAAAATGATTGGTGTGTTGGTTTGATACCCATTGCTTTTGCCTTCTTTACAATATACCATGTGTCATCAAATCAAACCCCACCATTCATGTGGAAGAAGACTCAATTCCTCTAATCTAGGAATGGATAGCTATTCACAAGATCAATATATTTTTCTAACAAGATTTAGGGAAAATTGTAGTACTTGTGGCATTTTCCCAACAAGGTGCTTATTAAAAAAAAAATATTGTCTATTTTCAGTAGCAAAAGTAATAATAATTTATGATTTTGTGTTATATTGAATAATGAATGTATTGTGCTTGAAAGCTTCATTCATGTATTTGGCATGCAAGCATGTATTTTAAAATTATTTTTGACAATTCCAAAAATTAAATTAATTAATCCTTCAAAGCATTTCCACCAACACACCACACAACTTATTTTGAATAAAGATCAATAAAACGATCATGGCGCAACATTTTTACTCAATATTATGCTAAGGCTAGCAAAAGCCATAACATATTCTAACACTTGCTATTTTCTAACACTTGCTCTTGAGTGGCAAATGTATGGATTGGTTTAAGTGGTTTGTTATTAATAAGTTGTAATTTTTCCTTTCCCATTCATGTTTATGGGTGAGGCTTAGAATCAATAAATAAATGATCTTGGATGAGAAAAATATTGTTGCAAGGCTAAATGTTGAGTATGGGTGAAGTTCTTCTTACTAGCCTAGGTATTCCGATATATGTGACACCATCAAGACATGACTTTCAAAATAAATGTAATGGGTCCATTATTTGATGTATGTTATCCACTTCAACTCTATGATGATTTACTCAATAGCATAATGTGACTTCACCAATCACTTGACCATTATTAAATTCTCTATAAAAACTTGTTTGAAGTTTGTTTGTATAGAGTTTCACAAACTAAGGTCTAATTTATGTCATGTGCTTTGTTCAATATCATTGTGATGCCTAAATAAATTTTTAAATTACAAATAAATACAAGTAAATTTCCCATTATGAGAAATTAATAATTCCATTATTCCATTTTCATTGAGAATTGGTAGATTAAAATATTCATTGCACTTGTTCACGTGCTTGCCATTCCATTTTGCATGGAAGATTCCAGTTGTGTTTATTTTCATATACCCATTTGTGAATGCTAATCTTACCATATATTGCAACTAGTTAGTATTATTTTTGTTTTGCATTCTATTTAATTACCCTACCCTAGATCTGCTAAATGTTTTCAACTTACTCTTTTTTTTATCCTATTTGATCTAACATATTATGTTTGAGGTTTACCCTTAACCAAAGGGAGGGTAGTTCACAAAGGTAAGAAAAAGGTATAATATGCCAAAATCATTTTATAGCATGATTGCAATGCATGTGGTTATAATGTGTTTCAAATTATAATGACTAGGTAATTGTTGAATATTTACCTATTCTTTTACAAACAAAACTTTTAATATGTGCTTTTGGAACCCCTTTCTAAGATAATAAAGGATAAATAATAATATATATTTACCCTTACCTTCACACTATGAACAAGGTGAATGTTGACCTCATTTACAAATTAGCATTACCTAGATTACTAATTTTTCAAAGCCTATGTACACTTACAAAACTTACTCCGTTTGGAAATTTTCCAAACTCTAAAATTTGTCCTTGCCCAGCTATATTAAAGAACTTATAATTTATTTTTATTCAACTCACATACATATATTAAATGCAACATATTTGCCCAATGTTGGTAAGCAACCTGGGTCAACAATCAAAACCATATAAATAAATTAAATAAATAAATAAATGAAGGTTACTTAGTAAAGGAAAAGAGACAACATGAAGGAGAGAGGTACCTTCTTGCTATCTTTTTCTTTTTACCATTTCTTTCATAGTTTTAAGGGTTTGGAAACATTCATATGTATGATAGTGAAAGAAAGACGTGAAAAAGAAACTCCCTATAATTAATTGTTCTACCTTAACGATGGGTCAGGAAGTGGCCACCTCAATGCCAACAAAGCAATTGCACATACATACATATATACATACATACAAAACCCTAAACCTATACACATAGACGTATAATTCAGGTAGGTGTAAATATACGTATAATATAGCATCCTGAGCACTGGTGGAGATGCTCTTATTGTACGTATACATGCATGTAGCAATTCTTTGTACACGTAGGTACATATGTATTATACGAATGAGTCGTGTATAATTAATACATACATACTTCTTTTTGTATGTATATTTATGTATAATTATGTAGGCACATGTATGCATATGAATGTTTGTACTTAAGTACTATTTGTATACACGTGTTGTACGTCCGCATGAATGTATGTACGTATAAGTCCCGTAGCTACGTATTCTCGTCGCTGGAAGGAATTCCGGACGAGAGAGAGAGAGGAATGCCGGACTAGAGTGAGAAGAAAAGAGGAGGAGAAGTAGCAGCAGCGCCGGAGATGAGAAGAATCTAAACACCCATTATCGCCCTTTTGCGCAATTGGGTCTCTTTGAAAGAATCAAATCACGAAGTTTTCTTGTCTTGTTTGCTTCTGCAGCAGAGGAGAAGTAGTAGCAGCAGCAGGTGAAGAGGAGAAGAGGAGAAGGAGGAGGAGGAGAACCAGTATGGAAGGAGTGGGGAGGTTTCCTGAGGATGAAGAGCCGGTTGTGCGCTTCTTTGAGCCTGCGCAGCACTGGCCGGAGGCGTTGCCAGTGGGGAGTGGGCGTCTGGGAGCGATGGTGTTTGGTGGTGTGGAATCGGAACTTGTGCAGCTGAATGGTAAAGTGTGTTTTATCACTACTTTGTTTGTTTTTCCAGAACAATAACAACTGGATCAGGAAAACCCATGAAGAAGAAGAAGAAGAACATGGGCGTCATCGTCGTAATCTTCTTGTTTAGGGTTTGAAGAAATCAGAGAAACCCTGGTTTTGCTGCATGTATGTATGTCTGTCTGTCTGTGGCAAGGTCTGTGTGTGTGTGTTTTGTGTGATTGTTTCCGTGTGTGGTTACTGCTGTGCCTGTGTTTCTTCTTCGGGCTTTGTGAACATCTTGAGCTTGCTCTCGATTGCAGAAGACACATTGTGGTCAGGCGGACCTTCGGACTGGAACAATCCCAGGGCACGGGAGCTTCTTCCTCAAGTGCGGGAACTCGTATGGGCAGGTAAATTTGCGGAAGCCACTGCACTCTCGCGACAAATGGTGGGACCTGATACCCAGGTTTGGCTTCCTGTGTCCCTGGTTGGGCTGAATGATTCTTAGGGTTCACCAGATTGTCGTGATCAGATTTCTCTGTGGACAGAAGCAGATAGGAATTGAAACAGAGATTGATTCCTTCAGTTGTTGTTTGCACCATCATCTGTCTGAGCTTTCTCTGGGGGGATGATGAGTCAGTCTCCTGCTGATCTTTGTAGGTCTATCAGCCGCTGGGTGATTTGAAGCTTGACTTTGGAGAAGCGCACAGGGCTTATGACACAGCAAGCTATGAACGCCAGCTTGACCTAAGCACAGCGACCACCATACTGAATTACACTATAGATGACACTGCTTACCTTCGACAAACGTTTGCTTCATACCCACACCAGATCATTGCCATGCGAGTCGCTGCCAGCAAGGAAGCTTCAATCTCCTTATCAGCAAAGCTTGATAGCCAATTGCTGCAGGAAGCACGCACTGTTGGACATCATCAGATTGTCTTGACAGGCCAGTGTCCTGGAGGAAGAAATGGTGGTAGAGTCCTTGAAGGAACTACAACTACTACTGTCACCAGCGGTGGAAGTGATGACAATGGGTCAGGGCTGCTTCAAACAACAGCAGCAAAGGGGATGCTGTTTGCTGCAATACTGGAAGTTAAGGTTGTGGGTGCGTCTGTAAAGGTGGAAGCCACAGATGACCATACAATCAGTGTGCGAGATGCAGATTGGGCTGAGCTTTACATTGCAGCTTCCTCGTCCTTTAGAGGCCCTTTCAAGGATGCCAGTTCAGCACAGGAGGAGGAACCCATTGAACTAGCATCTGCAACTCTTCGAAAGATCCAGGGTCTTTCCTTTGATGAGCTTTTTGCGGCACACCTGGCTGATTACCAGCCGCTCTTCTATCGGGTATCCCTCCGAATTGGAAACAACAGGTGTGTGGAAAAGGAAGAGGATTCCTCCTACTCTTCAAAATCAGGAGAGTGGACATTGGGAAAGTGCCAGGAGGAGCTCAGCAATGAGACAAACAAGAAAGGTTTGGTGAAAGAAATGCCTGGAAGCAGCAGTGTTGATAGTGACCTTGCATCGTGGGAACTGGTCACAAGGGACATAAGCCCTGAGTCTACTGTGCTCACGCCCTTACAACACTCAAGTACTAAATTACTGGAGGATGGCAGAGACACTGTCAGTGAAACTGATGCTGTTGTGCACTTCCAAGGGCAGCTCAAGCTGGATCCAAAGAAGAAGAGGCATTCAACAAAGGACAGGGTGTTGCTGTTTGCAGACAATGAAGACCCAGCTCTGGTTGTGCTTCTGTTTCAATTTGGGCGGTACTTGCTCATTGCATCGTCCCGACCAGGCACATTTGTGTCCAATTTGCAAGGAGTGTGGAACAATCAGTTATATCCAGCTTGGAGGTATGATCACTAGCTACCACTTCCTCCTCATCTGCTGCTCTGTTGCTCTGGTGTGTGCTTTGGGTGTTAGTCTGAATACCTTGAGCAAAATGCTTTTAACTCTCTGAGTTCAATTCTTTTCTGGATTTCTGTCATTTGGGTGCTGCTCACAAGATGTACCAAGCTAACCTGCATTCATCTCCAAAGTGTTGTTCTATGAAGTATTGCATAATGATGAATTGATAGATCTGCTGTCCCTTACATGATCTCCATTTTTTCTCTTTTCTCTTGCTTAATCCAATATGAAAGAATTAATGGTGGTTGTAGAATTGTGGACTGATATGAGTGGAGGGGTTCGTGTTGCAGGTGTTGCCCAACGCTGAACATCAACCTTGAGATGAACTATTGGCATGCAGAGACATGCAACCTACCGGAATGCCATCAACCGCTCTTTGACTTGATTGCAGACCTGTCTGTTACTGGTGCTACCACTGCCAAAGTAGGGGTTGGGACTTTGCTGCATCAGAAATTGTTTGACTAGAACTAGTATATGTGTATGTATATATAGTTGGTTGTTGTAAAACTGTGAAGCTCCTTGGAATGTAACCACCTCCAAACACATGTCATTAGCCCAAATACCAAGGTGAAGAGTAATGCTCAGTTCACAGTTAGTTGGCAAACCTTTGTTTGTGTCTCCCTTTGCTCCTCTAAAGTTCTATCACCAGTCATGAATGGCAGGTCAATTATGGATTGGGAGGATGGGTGAGCCATCACAACGCTGATATCTGGGCACAGACAGCACCTGTTGCTGGGGACCCAGTGTGGGCACTATGGCCAATGAGTGGAGCTTGGCTCTGCCTACATCTTTGGGAGCACTACATGTTCTCTCTGGACAAGGTACACATTCTTGGTTCAAGAATCAATGTGCACGAGATCCAGCTTAGTCTCATGCACTGAAGAAACTTTTGGAGATTTTGTTTTCCAGAGTAGTTGTAATGAAAAAGGGGGAATAATTTGGCAGGAATTTCTGAGGAATCAAGCTTTTCCACTGCTCAAAGGATGTGCGGACTTTTTTCTGGACTGGCTTGTTGAAGATGGTAATGGGAATTTGGTGACAAATCCCTCAACATCACCTGAACATCACTTCATAGCTCCAGATGGGCGGGAAGCAAGCGTGAGCTATGGCAGCACCATGGATATGGCCATCCTTCATGACCTGTTTTCTGCAATTATCTCAGCTGCCACGGTGAGTATATATATAAATGCAGGAAATGTGTAGTCACAGGTTGCATAAACAGAGTGAGGGTTTCCCCTAAACAGAGAGGAAGGAGAGTGCATTGTAAGAAAATGATCAAATGGAATCATGGGGCACTATTGTGGTTGGAAGACTTGCTCCCAATAGTTGTCGTATGTACATGAAGTGGGTGCCAGTTTCTTTGCTCACATCTTTTCTCTTATGGATATTGAGAAGAAGGCAACATGTTCTGAGTTATTTCTGCTTGTTTTACCAACTTTGATGACTACTAATCATGTAGAGTGTGCAAACTCTGAAGGTATTGGGAGGGATTGAAAAGGAGCTTGTGAACAAACTCCAGTCTGCAATTGACCGCTTGCTCCCTCCAAAAATTGGGAGTGATGGCTGCTTAATGGAATGGGTGAGTGTATACATATATAACCAGTGTCATTGCAACCGATGGTTTGAAGTTGTTCCAGAGAACTGACACAGATCGATAAGTATATGTAATTGTAATTGCTGTCAATTCAGATTCCAAAGCACACACTTTTATGTGCGCAACAGGGCAACGGTGTTAAGGGTCTCAAGCTTATAGATAAGCTTTCAACTTCCATCATCATGTGCCAAGACCTTTCTGTCATTGTGACCTGTTGTTGGGTTTTTGCCTTGGAGCCAGGTCAAAGAATTTAAGGACCCGGAGATAAAACATCGCCATATGTCCCATCTGTTTGGTGTGTATCCAGGCCACTCACTTACACCACAGACCACACCAGAGCTTTGCAAGGCTGCTGCTAACAGTATAATTAAGAGAGGTAACATGGCTATTCAAAGCCAATCCAGTCTTTTGTGAGGGTTTGGGCCCAATTTTTTGCCCAGGGTTTTTGACCATGAAAGTGGTCATGACACAGTCCTTGCTGAATCTCAGCCCCAATCTGTTGTCGAATCTCATCTGATTCTGTTTCTACAAATTTCCACATGTCTTCAAATTTCCAGTTGTGAATTTGTTGATCATGTTGCTCTTTTCTTCTACACCAGGAGAAATAGGACCGGGTTGGTCAATGGCATGGAAAACTGCACTCTGGGCACGTCTTTGGAACAGTGCACATGCATACTCAATGGTGAAACGCATGTTCCATCTCATTGAGGCAAGTGAAACACACGAGCTCTTTGATGGGGGAGGTGTCTATGCAAATCTCTTCAATGCACACCCACCTTTCCAGATTGATGGCAACTTCGGGTACTGGAATACTCTTCTCTCCTTAAGAGATCCATGTTGCCAAAAGCAATCAGTACTGTATTTTGCAAATTTTGGAAGGCATCCCACAGTACAGAAAGTTGAATGTCAATTTTTTTCCCCGCAAAAGTAGTGTTTCTTATTTATAAAGCAAATGATTTTCTTCTGGTGGTTGCAGGTTCACTGCTGCAATTGCAGAGATGCTGTTCCAAAGTGATGAACACAACTTGTATGTTCTTCCAGCATTGCCTGCACGTCAGTGGCGTGATGGCTTTGTAACAGGGCTGCGTGGCAGGGGGGCTATTACCGTTGGAATCAGATGGATCGGAGGAAATCTTGAGGAAGTTGACATTCAGGTTAGTGAATCTTTGCAGCTCTAGTGAGTACCTGGATTAGGGTTGTATGAGAGACAGAGCAAGATTTGCATCTGCTGGTAATTGGGAAGTAATCCATTCTCCTGCATTCAAAGGATCACACATCTGTGTTTCATTAGAGTGTGACAATGTGCATAGGTTGCACCCATATGTTTCAGATGATGGATTCAATCTATTCGTCTTGAATTTGTGGATGCCAGGTTGAAAAGGGATTTTTGAATTCTAGAAAGTTGCACTACAAGGACAAGGTTGTGGAGTTACCAAAGACCACAGCTGGCCCTATGTACTATGAGTTTGATGGAGACTTGAATCTTCGAAAGACAACAGTACAGGGAAACCCGATTGCAGGCAACAACAGCCACAGATGTGTGGTGTTATGATATCCTCACTGTTCCAGCGTGGAAGCCAAAATTCTTGTGGGAGAGAGATGGGAACAAAAATGAAGCTCAAATCTTTTCATTTAGTGTTATATATCAGAGAGCCCATAAAAATAGCAGGATATATGCGAGAGTGTGCTACAAGTGCATTGGCTATGTACCCTTCAAACAAGGACCTGAAAGCAGACATGGCACAACTACCGAGGACAGACACATGGTACTGGTTGTTTTGCATATGCTAACCAAAACCACAAAGCTTGTGGGGAGATGGGATGAAAATGAAGGTCAAAGCTTTCCATGAAGTATTGTATATCAGAGAACCCAAAAAAAATAGCAGAATATAAGAGAGAGTGCGCTACATGGGCATCAGCTATGTACCCTTCAAACAAGGACCTGAAAGCAGACAAGACACAACTGCTGCGGAGATGTAGAGGATATGAGAGATAGGGTGCTATATGGCTGCCAGCTATGTACACTTCAAACAAGGACCCCAAATCAGACAAGACACAAGTGCTGAGGAGACAGAGAGGATATGTGAGAGAGTGCGGGACATGGGTGTAAGTTATGTACACTTCAAACAAAGACCCAAAAGCAGACAAGACACAACTACCAAAAAGTGAGGATGTGTGAGAAAGTCTGCTACATGGTTGTCAGCTACGTACACTTCAAACAAGGACCTGAAAGTAGATTGCTGGTTGTTGCCTAAAATATGTTAACCAAAACCATTTGTCACTAAATCTTCTGTGTTTCTTTTGTCCCAGCTACCATCCCAGTTTCAATGTGGAATTTAGCACACCTGAGTGTTTGATCACCCACTTGATGATTATGCAAGCAGCTTTGACAATCACGAAAGCGCTGCTTTCATGTCTCAGGTAACAATGGACAGAGAAGTATGGAAATAGCCAATTGTCTATGCAAGAATCCTTATGTACATAATAGATAAGTGATAAATGAAAACAAGCTTTGATTTTCATGGCAATTTCTGCTACAAGATTGGTTTGGAAATGGTAGGTATCTATGTAGTGCAAAAACTTGAAAAGTCGTTGGAGTGAATCTGATATGGAATTAAAACTCAATGGGTGTTTCTGGTCTTGTTTTGTCCTTCATTAGCAGCAACAAGTCTGTGTCTTGGGCTACTACCCAGATGGAAGAAGAAAGAATTAGGGTTAAAAGTTAAAAGAATCAAAAGTAAATTTAGATGATTTTTTGAAAGAGAAGAAATTTGCACATATTTGAACAATCAGGGAAAAAAGGCTCAAAAAATTACACATATTTTTGTATAACAAGGAAAAAGACGGAATAAATCTCACTTAGTTTTTGCAAGAAGGAAAAGCACTCAATAATTACACACGGCTTATGGCTTTTATAATGAGGATAAACACTCAAAGAATGAATGAATTGTAAGCAGATAATGCGAGGAGCAGCTTGATTATGTGATAGCATGCCATTGGATACAAGCTCCCTTGTTATATCATGTATTTTGTTGGCTTCTGGCATTTTGGTAGCCCCTAATAGAGTAGAATAGCCCATAACCAAACGCCCATCTGTAACCAAACATCTTTTGCAAACAAAAAATTATCTATGACCAAAATTTCTCACCACCCACCTACATTCAAAGAGTTTCTTATCACCAAACATTTGGCTAAAGACCAATTTGTGCAGAGTTTTCCAATAGTTTAAACCCCCAATAAAAAAGATGTGTTTGGTAATGGGTGTGGGGGTATACCCATATGCCAAAACATGTGTTCTTTTTAAAGAAAAGGACCTAACAATGTTAGAATAATTCTGTGCCTTTATTAAATGCTACCTACCTAGTAGAAGATTGGTTATACATGGTTTAAAGGGCAGCCATGTCCATATTAAAAAATTATATGTACATTTATAAGATATGGAACCCACGTGTAAAAGAAGATTTATTTTGGGGTTTAGGGGGCTAGCCATACCCATTTTCTAAGGTGGGTGTACTTTTATAAGAGGGGAAAATATGTTCAACATTGGGTGTGTGTAGCTTTTAGAATTAGGAAAAAAATTGTATTTTATTTAAAGGGGACCCATCAATATTGTGAAGAAAATTGTTTGGAAATGGGCTTGGGCTTGACCCATTGTTTCGAAAAAATGTTTGGGAATTTATGAAATATTGTGGGAAAACCAATTATTTACTGTTTGGTTATAGATATTGGATAAATCTTTGGGATTTGATTTAACCCATAATGGCATGTTTGCTATTTATTAATGGGGTGACAAACAAGGGAAAAAATATAAGGATTGATATTGGAATACTATGTTATCTAACAACTTTGCCTTCAAGACTTTTCCCTCCAAAACTTGAGCATGGACAATTTCAAGCTTTATAATAGAATCTAAATTTGTTTGCAATAACAGATTTTGTATTTTTTTTAGAAGGCAACATGTTGAAATATGTTAATTATGTTGAAGAAGGTATTCAAAGTTTCTGAGAACTTCTATGTCTTAGTGCAATAGTGTTAAAATCTGAAGTGAATGATAATAGAGCTTTGAAAACAGAATGTCAATCTAAGCCCATTGTAAAACTACCAAAATTAGTTAGTATAAAGTGCACAAAGGAAAAGTGTGATGATGAATCTAGAGATTAGCCAAATACAATAATGAAAAAAGTAAAAGAGGACACCAACATAGAGAGGCAGAGGAAACAAGTGATGAGAGCAAGATTATTATTATAAACAAGCTTTATAATGAAAGGTACAAGAAGATTTTATGCTACTATTGGCTACCTATAGACATACCAAAACAACCAAAAATTAATAAAAGACTAGGATCTCACAAGTTTCCCCAAGCTCTATTGAATTGTGGCCTCATATTCACATCAATAGCCTGCACAATATCAACAGATGAGAATCTAGTCTAAGCAGATTTTCAAATTTTTATGATTTAATCTTTGAAACTTTCAAGACCCTAGAACATTATATGATCAACATAAATATTCAACAATTCACATTTGGAACTCAAATGAAACATGTATCCAAGTTGGGCGACAGTGAGGAGTTACAGTGTTAGCCAAAATAAGTTCACAATAGGTATACAACACTATTCTTTAATCCTGAGAATGGTTAACTGTAAATGTTATTGTCAATGTTGCAAGAGGTTTTTACCAAGATTTTACTTTTTGAAAGGTGATAGAATCAAAGACAATTGCATTAAAGATTGTAAACGTGAAACATGTATGGTTGTGCAAAAAAAATCATGGATGACTTCTTTTATGTTTAAGGAGTTCCTCTCATTTTGTATCAAGTCAGTCCTTAGTGGCATATCCGAATCTAATCACCATTTACTTATCCTAGACGAGCATGGCTCACATGTCACTCTAGAAGTTATAGAATATGCATCATAGGTTGGCTTAAATATGGTAATTTTACTTGCCCACACCTTTCACGCATTACAACCTTTAAACATGAGTTGTTTCAAGTCATTCAAGTCTACCTTTGGGAAAAAAAGAAATAGTATCATGGTTACAAGCAATCATCTAAAGCCAAATAAAATAACACTAGTTGGCTAGGTTGACAATGCATTTGATCAATCCTTGTCCAAACAAAACATATTGAGTGGGTTCAAGGCAATAGGGATTTGGTCATTAAATTCTAGAGCTATGGATGATAAAACTAGACCTAGTAGTCTATATACAACAAGAGAAGACAATTGTCATATAGATGAAAACATTGGGAATTCAAATGATGCAAAAAATGACATCCCACAATGGGGAAATGATGCAACTACTAGCGAGTTAATGAACATGGGCACTATAGATATTCATGATGTAGGAGACCATAATGTTACAAATTGGTAGAAGTGAAACTTAATTCTTGCAAAATATTTCACACTATTATAACAACAAATTTGCACTTCACATGCATACATTCATTGTTTTTTCTTTGATTCTCAACACACTTTACTATATCATTAATTATTCATGGTTTTTCCATATAACCAAAATCTGCATTTCAAGATACATGTAAAAAATTTCCAAAAACAATATCACAATTTATTTCAACATATTATGATATTACAAAAATTCACACAACAATTTAAACATAGAAATTATTACATAAGCTTCTATTTCTTTGTATTACTAAAAAATATCAAAATTACAATAGAATTCCATGTTTTGTTGAAATGAAATCAAAACAAAAAATACAATCTTATGGTATATCAAAATAGAATTTATGGTTTTCTACTTCAAAATACCTATATTCCTTTCACTATTTTCCTCAAAACTGTGTCTAAGAATGTCTTATCTTTTTTAAAACCTCCCCCTTTGGGCAATCCCAAGTCTTTTCATCATGATTCAAAACCAACAAGAATTCAAAATTTGAACTAACAAAATTCTTTAATTAATCCCTATTTTAAATGCTTTTTTTCGTCCAAAACCATGCAATCATCCTATCCCCTTAACGTTATTCCCTCTCTACTTTTGATTCCGTCCCCAAAATCCTTGAAAAATTACAAAAATGATATGAGAGTATTCCATATCCTTCTAAACATCTATCTTTTCTACTACAATCTCTATAGTTTCAACCTACATAACAACCAGTGGTTTTGTAACTACTTCTGGCTCTACAATTCCAACCTATATCTTTGTTTTAACAATCTTGACCTCCTATTCCACTAACTCAATATGTGGTTCTATTTCCAAATGTCGTATCTTGAATACCTTTCTTTCTATTGTTGAAATAATTTCCACTTGTTCTTGTTCCCAAGTTTCATGTGCTTCTTTCTCTTCTTGACCCCCTCCTTTGAGGTCTTGTGGTTTCTTTGTTTATACCTCCTCCTCCTAAACTATTCCACTTTTGAAGTTTTGTGGTTCTTTAATCTACACTTCTTCATCCTAAGCAATTCCATTAGGCCTTACTTTAGTCTCCTCATATTGGCTCAATGCTTCTATATTTATTGGACTATCACAAATAAAAATCTAGAATTTTTTTTGATAAGTTTCCAACTTGTACCTCAAAAAAAATTCATGGGCTTTATGTTAAACCCATTTTTTCTCCAATTCCTTTGTAAAATACTCCTATACAACATTACACCATTTTTCAAATTTTACCTTAGAATTTTTCATCTTGTTCTTTGTCCTCATCAGGGTATAGTATTATAGCATTTGTTCATAATCTTTTATCATTTTCTTGACACTGGCTAGGCCCAAATTCTTCCTTTGTTCTTGTGCAATCTCCAACTGTGTTTGCAAGTGTTGCAAATTCCTTTAATACTCCTTTTTTTCCTCCATCAATTTTTCTTTTTCTGCCTTTGTTGTCTTTACTTTCCTAAAACTATATCAAAAATGCATTCTTCATATTCATCAATTCCAAATATGTCAAAACATTTTCCTTCTCCTTCTTTTCTTTAGTTAATTCTTTCACCTGACTAACCAATGCCTCTTTTTGTTACTTATGAAACAACAATGTTTTTGTCCACTTTCTATTTATGGTTTTGCAAATTTCAACCTTCTGCCTTAAATCCTACAGTTCTTCATCCTACAACTTCAATTGTGTTGTGCTACCCTTGAGCTCCTCATTCTCATCCTACATTTCTTAATGAATATTTTAATTTTCTAGCTCAGCCTTTGCCCTATTCTTCCTCTAGATTTGCACATTATGCTTATACCCCTTTTGGAGGGACTTTCTCTTTATCCAATTCCTCTTATAATATCACCTTTTCCTTCTCCCCTATAACTAATCTATTATTTAGATTGTTCACCTATAGAGTCAAATTCCCCACATTCATATTCAAAATTGCCATGGTTTGAAATAATTTCACTACCTTATTTGCTTGCATTACTTCTACATCCATCTCCTCCATAGACTTTGGTGTACTTATCTATGTCGTAGGATTTTTAAATCCTTGTACAAACGATCCCATCTCTTGCACCATTCTTCTCCCCAATTCAAATTTGAATGGAAATCCCTCTACAAATTCTGGTCTACTAGGTGGTACCTGTATTTCCAATGGTTTGAACACTTCAAAAGAAGGTTGTATCTCCACCCTTTCCATCTACAATTCAGTAGCATGTAAACTTTCCTATGTCTACTGTTATTGTTGCAAATATTGTTGTAAATGTTGGAAATGTTGTGGACTTGCAATGGTTTCCATCCAATCTTCGTATACATTTCCATCAAAGCGTAGATGTTCCTCACCCTTTGGAACCTCATGCCATGTTCCTCCTTAAGTTCCTAAGATAATGTGAAAATATTTTTTCAATTTAATTATACACTTGTTTAATAAATATTTATGATCTTTTTGTATTTTGAATTTTTTCACATTCTAATGTTATGAGGTTTTTACTTTGGGTGAAAGTAACATGGTGTTCCCTTTACAATAGTTTGAATGTTAAATTAGGAACCTAGGCCATTTAACATACCAATTTAGGGTGTAAGTATTTGTGAAGGTTTAAAACCCTAACCTCCATGTTTAAAGGGGAACCCCTTAACCAATGGACCACTATTTACATAAGTGAAATGATTTGAATTAACACATATTGTTATTCATATTAATTTCCTAATTTATGTGTAGGCTACCTTAGGTTATTCCTAGGTTACCATTGGTTAGGATTTTAGGCTATTTTATTTATTTATTAATTATTTACCCTAGGCTATTTAATGTAATTCTATCTTAGGTTATTTTTTATTCTTCCACCCTTGGTTATTATAGGATATTGCACCTTACACTATTCCACCTTAGGTTATTTTAAGTTTTTTACCCTAAATTATTCTCAGCTATTTCACCCTAATCTATTTTTTATTGCATTATATGTTATTTTAAGTTATTCCTATTTAATTTATTATAGGTTATTATAATTTATTCCACCTTAAACTATTCTAACTTATTCTTAGTTAATATTCCAAATAATGCATCCTAAACACCTGAAGTGATAAGTTTAATCCAACCCATAAACGATTGTGATGCAACCTTCCACATGAAATGGAGGATGAAAAATGAAAAAAAAAAAAAATTATAAATATTTTCCATTAAGGTGCCATTGAACATGAACTAATTGAAGACAATAAATTAATTATTGTGTTCATAATCAAAGGCCAATAGCCATAGTAGGTGTTAAGGGTGGAAAATTTTCCTAGGCTAAGTAACACCATGAACATTCTAGTAACTAATTAGTTACTAGTGGTAGATTTACTTACCATCTTCTATTTATCAAGGGGATGAAGTTAATGGGGTGGTTAGTCCTTGAGGACAAGGATTGGTATTTGTTAACTAATCAAATATTGAGGTGTGTGGAATATATTAAGATAAGGAAAGGAAGATAAAGAAACCCACATTAGTTGTGGACAACCTTCCTTAATTTCTTATTTATCTTTTTAGGGGAAAACAAGATGGTGTTATTGTTGGCATGAACATTAGGATTCTATCATTCTTATGTGTAACATTATCTGTGAATGTGGGAAAAAAAAAATGGAAGAACATTGTACTCAATGTTGTGCAATGGAAAATGGTTGAAGGTTATGGGGAATCAAGTGCATTATTTCTTCTTATTTGTATTCGAAAAGTATTGGGGGTTCTTCACTGCTTGATAAATGATGATTGAGATGAAATTCAATATGTAATTTCTAGGAAGGTAAGGAAAGTACTTCTTTTTTAGTTGATGTGGAATATTAGTTTTTTAATTTGGTCCTTCTTATTTTTTGCAATGAAAATACTTTCTTTACTTACTATTGGAATATGAAGGTAGGGTTGTTGTAGAAGGGTAGTTGGCACTAGGAAGTAGCAACATGAAAATAGTCATTGGATTTAAGGGTTGCAAAAGGTAGATTAATGTTGCAAATAAGCAAGAACATGTATAAAAGGTTTTTAGGAGTTATAGATGATAGGCAACAATTACAAGAGGTATGCAAGCATTCTAGCTCTTCTTTCAAGTCTTCAAATGATGGTAGGTGCAACATGATGATACCTATTGCAAGATGGTAGTTGCTATAGGATAGTAGGTAAATGGAAAACAAGTCTTATTTTCATGTGTTTTCATCTTTTCTTTATTACCTTTTTAATTTGGAAACCTTTCACTTGATAAGACCTAGGTTGTTGAATCTTGTAACTTTACAGTACATTTGAAAATTAACTCAAAATGTATTGAACAATTGTGCATTTTTTGACTATCTATTGTGCATCACAACTAGATTATAACTTGGATTTATGGTGTTGTTAGAGTGAAAATACAAATTTGTCCCTTTACCAACATAATATGTGTAAAAGCTACCAAAGGAAACATTGATCATGTATTTATAGCCAACATATATTGAAATTGGTATGAACAAACCTTTTATAAAATTCAGTCATTGTAATAATGAAAACAAGGTCTTACAAACTTCCATGTTCAAACAGTTGCATCAGGGTGATTTACAATTTCCCTACTTTCACCTTCATTAAATATTTATCAAACTTCCTTGATAATCAACAACCAAACTAGCAAAATGAACATTGGCAGTAAACAATATGACCCATGGAAACATATTTTAGTCATAGCTTCATTACTAATAACTCTCTGCATAATATTACATAAAACCCAAAACCTAACAAAAGTTCATAAAAACTAACTTATTATAGTTTATGATAAGATTTTGCATATTTTAGCCCCAAGGAGTTTTTTCTATTCTTTTTCATTATTTCCACACCTTATTGTGTGGCAACCTTACTTTGAGAGAATGTGAGGATGAGACTCACACACCCGAAATGGGGACTTGGGAGTCCTTTGGGACTCCCAAAATTTCAGAGGTCGATTGCAGGGGTTAAAACATCTTGCATTGGGGCGTTCTTTATATAATTGGAAAGATATCAAAGTGTAGATGTCAAAAATGGGCTTGCATGAGCCATTTGGACATCTACAACACAAGTTATGGCAAAAAGAAAAGTCGAGAATCAAGATGATAGTTTGACTCCCGACCACTAAAAGTCGGGAATCGACCCGACCTCGATGCATTTAGATGGAGCGGGACACATCGTTGGAAGCTTTCAACGACAACTACAACTTTGTTTCATACCTCGACCCAATCAGAGGTTTGAGCAAAGAGTTATAGTCCCGCAAAGTTGTGGAAGTCCAAACTGTGGTAGTTTCGGGATTCCACATTGGGAGTTCTGGGACAAAAGACCATTCAAATGTGGGTGCCATGGGGAGCTGCAAAGAGTATTATATGGGGGAAGGTGGTGACTCCCTCAAGTTTGGGCCGTGGTGAGTCTTGTGAGTCCAAAGTTGCCCGTGGCTTGTCCTAGCACTAAAGGTGCTCCAGAAAGTGAACTAACCAACTTGTTGGTTGATGTGATGCAAGTTCGAGTAAGTAACTAAAGCTTGTCACTCTTCCTAGTCCCATCCCGAAGCCTCAGCATGCCCTCAACCCTTTTTAGTGCTTAGAGTTGGGAACGTGCCCCGAGTTCCTCACAATTCTGCTGTTTGATTAACTCCGACCCATCTTGGGTCTAAGTAGGAACTTGGGAGTGTGTCATATTGCCTTATGCAAAGGGGTAATATATGTTCCAAGATCGTCATCTACTATTGCAAATACATATATCACTATTATAACAAAAGTTGACAATGTAACTTTGTTCAATTTCCATTCATTTGATTTAATATTTTTATCAATCTTTTCATTTTCCAACAATACATTGGACCCATTGCTTAAGACCATGATGCCAATAATTACAACATCATCAATGTTCATTTAAATGTTTTAACATTATTTTCATTTACATAATATATGGTACCAAATAAATGTTAATCTTTTGGTGGTGAAAGGAATCGAATGTGTGTTATGATTATTGTGGTTCAACAGAATAGGTTCACCACAAAAAAATAAATTAACTATTGTTTGAAAGGGCATGCACAAAGAGGAAGGATACTACTTTAAAATACTCAATTCAATTGGCTATAAACTTTCAAACTTCTTACACCAAACCCCCATCCATTGTTCACCTCATACATAAGTTTAATAAACCAATTCAATTAACTCAAAATGAACTCCATGATAACTAATTCTCACATTGTCTTAACAATCATCACTTTATAATAGATCGTCAAATACAATAAGGTACATGCAAGTTATGGTGGCTCACTTTTTGCAAGCTTATGGACTTTTTGTAAAGTGTATTTTATTCAAATGTCACAAACACATTGTAAAATAATCAATTTGACGAAAATATTTATGGACTAAGATTGCTAGCTTGAATAAGCATATTTAATAAGGGGAAAAAATCAACAAATATACAACAATCATATAGTAATGGACTTTTCAAGTGGAAATATGGACTATAATATGGGTTCTACATTAACATTCAAATACATTTTTTGTTATAATTTCATCTCAATATTTTTATAAAGATTCAATATATAGTACATGATGGAAAAAAATATGAATTGAAAAAAATTACGACAAAAACTTCAATGAACAAATAACCATGGAGTTTTAAAGATTTGGGCCATATTTTCAAAAGTCCCAATCTTGGTCATTTTTTGTTGGATTGATATATATATTTTCCCCTAACATGTATAATAAAAAGTTTTTTAAATGGCTAGCCTTTCATATGGATTTTATTAACTTATTAATCACCATTTAGGGCCCATTAAACATTGGTTTTTTTTTTTTTTTTCCATTTTAATGTTAATTTTTCCATTTATATGGACTTTTGGGATTGGAACTTTCGCTACTTTTGAGGCACCATAGCTTGCCACCAATAAACACCATTGTCAACATCATATATTTCCTCTTCCCTGTGCAATGGCTTCAAACCCATCTTTAATCATAACTTCCTTGCCACCAAGTCTTTATTTCATACAAACATAAAAACAGTACATTTTCCTCATCTAGATTGAAAACATGACCATGTATCATTTTACATGAGCATGAAATCACATTCAATATGTGAAAACTAAAATTAAAACATCCATAAACAAGGGTTAAATCACATAACCAAAAGCTAAAAAAGGCATTGGATGTTAGACATAATTAGTCAAAATCAAACATTTATTTTTTTATTACCATTTAAAACCATAGTAATCATGACAAGTTAGTCTTTTTCCCTCATATAAATGCCAAGGAACTTAGAATAAAAATTCATTTGATCCAATTTTAAGTTTTGGTTTTAATTTAAGATATTTGAAAATGTGCTTCTATTTCATCAAATGGACCCAATTTTGCAAAGGATTATCAAAAGGACTCATATAATAATAAAAAAATTCATTGAAAAAAATTTAGATGGTAAAAACATATAAACCACATTAAAAAGACACTCATAATTTTAAAACTTAAAAGATTCGAAGAATGTTTCAAAATTGATTTAGAATTTCAAAGTTTCAAAACTATTTTACCACATATAATGGGTTAAGATGTACATATGAAAAAAAGTTATAATTTAAAGTATAACAAAACTAAAGTATGTGAAAATTTATTTTTTGGTGATGATTTAAAATTTTGATCATTTTTCAAGATGAAACATTGAGTTTGTAGGGAATTTTCATATTTAAAAAAAACCTGTTTATTTAATAATGACTAACAAAAAAACTTTGATGCATTGGGGAACATTTAAATAAATTTTAAAACAAGTTACAAAAAACATCATTCAAACATTCATTTGCATGTAAATTTTTTAATGGAAAAAAAATGTGCAGTCCTTTTCCAAAGTAATCCCTTTGGCTTCTAGTTATAGGTTTTAACCCACAAACAAAAAACTTGAACAACTTTCAAAAATATCAATTCAAAATCAAAATATGAGCAAATGGAAACTCACATTGAACTAATGAAAATGAGACTTGAAGTGTGCACATTGCTAGTTTAGTGAGTGGAAAATAACAACACAACATTTGCACATCAATTAGAAGTTCATGACTTCCAAATCATAATTGAAACCTTACTTGGTTTGGTCCCATTTGTAAACTACAATGAACCACATGTTAATTTGTTTATTGTACATACAAAGTTGCAACATGAAAAAAATAGTACTTGAAAGATAATACATTAACTTGGTAGATTGTAAGATTGCATCACATTTACTTATTCCATACCATCAAACAAGATCTAGGTGTGGGTTAATGAATTGATCACAAAGTGGGTGTTCCATATGTGTTCAACATAATGTGAGCCACTCTAGGTTTGTTCAAGACCTTAACAAATTGAAATTTGTTGGAGTTTTAGGAGTTGTGTGTTTTGGTGGTACCCACCATCTAGGCCCATGTAAAAACTAATGGTGAGGTTCACATTTTGCTTGGGTGATTAATTAAACTCACCTTGGACCAACATTTCCAATCCATCTTATACATGAAACATGACAATGTAGTCATGTATGATGCTTTCATGTGGAATCGGAGCAAATTTGCAATACATGATGATGCAATTTTCATTGCCTCCTACATTAGTGAGGTGATTGGTGACAAGGTTTAATGGCCTAGCCAAGAGGAATGAGAAAATTTTGCCCATTATATGCCCAAGTCCTAGGGTTGTATTGGGCTCATTGATGGGGCTTTCATTGATATTTGGAAACCCTAAAACAATCTTGTTCATTGATCTTAGTTCAATGGGTAGAAAAAAGTTATTGCATGAACAACATGATGGTTGTCGACCTTCATGGATCATTCATCTATTTGGATCCAAAATATATAGGTTCATTCCATGATGTCACCATCATGTGTGAGTTTGTTTTGTACATAAGAACTAGCATCAATTCTTTGTACACATAGATGAGTACTTTGAATACTTGTCGGGTGACCCAAGTTATTTGGGGGGGGAGATGTTCTTATGTGTCAACTTGGGAGGCATGACCTTGCTCCTAGGGATGATTAAGATGTAGTCACATTGGGAAATATATTAAGGTCATTAGTTGTAGTTTTGATGCAAAGTCCAAATGGTGGTGATCTCCATTGTGGTAGTCTTCATGTTCATTGAATATTGAGATTATGGTAATTCTTACTTTCCATGTTCATTTTATGTTCATTCATTGTGATTGCATTGCAAAATTTGTAACTTGTGAAGTGTAGTAAGTTGTCACATGTATTATCGTTGTGGTTGTATAAATGCATGGTTTTGTGAAGCAAATGTAAGAATTTCTTATTGTTCATGGGACAAATCATAGCCTTTTCCCTTTGGAAAGAGTTTTCCTTTCCTCACAAGGAATTGGTAGAGGTTTTTTCAACACTTGTGCATATGTTATTGTTAATTTAAAAAATGTTTCATTGATTGTATATGGCGAGGTGAATTTGGTTTTGGCCTCAAATTCTACCATAATCATTATAATATTAGGCAAATAAGATCAAAAGCACCTTCAATTAGTTCACAAGGCCAAGGCCATCAAAATGAACTTTCAAATGAATTTAAACATAATCCAAAATCACCATTCCTTTTTTAAAACTCTTATTCTTGTTTTTGATCAAGCCTTATTCAATAAATCTTTTGTAATTTATAATAACCATTCATTGTCATTTCTTGCTATATTCCAATAATTTAAAATGTATTGTGTTGATGTTACGTTTCAAGTTGTGCATGTTGGTAGAAGCAATCAAGACATTTCAATGTAAATGTCATTTGTACATATCTTTTGATGTTCATTATCACTTCTGCCAGTGTTGAACTTCTTCTTGAGAAAAATTATAATAATTATGATTTTTGAACTTAAGGATATTGCCAAACACCTTAGATTATATTACCAAAATATTTGCAAGGAGATATGAAAAATGTCCCAAAAGTTTTCTATTAAATGTACGATCATTGAAACAAATGATAATGTTCAAAATTGATTTTTGAAAGGTTTTAGATTGAAGCAATTTCAAGTATATCACCATTCAATTTTCATGATACCAAGGCAAAGGTGTAATTTTCAAACATTTAAGAACATCAAGGCTCAAAGATTACTTTTCTTTGAGTCCCACATGACACATCATGGGCTACAACACTCAATAGACCATGTAAGTAACTTGAACAAATTTTCCATCAATATCTACTAATCAAGTTTACAACAAGTACATGTGCCTTGAAATTTTGAAAAAATATATATTTTCTTCATTTCAAATTAAGTTTATTCTTCATTGCATGTTTTTACTTCATTTCAACATTCAAATCAACTCCCCATTCCAAAATGTTGATTTAAATTTAAATATCAATATTCCATTTTCCCTTCCATCATTTCACAAAATTGATTCATTGATGAATGCATGGTAAAGTAAACCAAAAAATGACCTTGCAAATACAAAAATTGATATTCAAAATGTATTGGATTCTTTTTGGGCAAATACACATTTCATTAAAACTATATTGTATGATTAGGCTATTTTCATTGGTGATATTTTTGACATTTCATTTGCAAGTGAAATCCCAACTATTAATTGCATTTTAAATTATAAAACACATCCACATTCAAAATATTCATATTTCAATCATAAATATTTTAATTACTTGTGGCCCTCAAAATTTAATACTTTTTACAAATCAAGTTCACAAAATTTTAAAATCATGAATTAATCACTTTTTATAAACTAAAAATACATTTATGGGTTTAAGTATAAACATAGATTATGTATTATGTGTTGGCATATGTCACTTAATTATGTGTTTTTTTCCTTTACAATTATGGACATCAATCACATGAATAATTTAATGTTCTTGTCATTCAAAATTTGTCAATTTTGCATGCAATGCCCATTGATAAAACTAAATGTATGGGAGCACCATCATCTTTGAATGGTACTTTGTTATCCATAATCCTCATCAAGAAAATAAATCTCATAACAAATTAATGACGGTGGAAGCTTGTTGATGAAACCCTACCAATCATAAATAAATCAAAGCGCCCAAAAAAAAGGGAATCCAAAGAACAAAATGGAAGGACCCATGTCCAAGAAGACAAAAGAACCACCAAAGAGGCAAACCACAAAAGGAACATCAAGTTTCCGGAACCCCTTCTTGTCGTGAGAAGCATATCAAACAAGGAAAGGGAAAACCCCTTGTAAGGATGCCTAGCTTAGAAGAACCTTTACCTATTGCAACAACATGTTTCAAAATAGAGACTACCTGAACCTGTTGCAACACCACTAACACCCTTTGCCTATAAAATGTGCACAAAACTGAGAGAGGAAGACTTTTAACGCCCTTCACTCCTAACGCTGTTGACACATTGATGAAAAAACTCGTCCAACTGCTAGTGTAGACATTTGAAAACGTTCACACCTAAAAGGAGAATCACTTGTTCTTCATTCATCACCGTTCTACATAAATTATTGTTTTGAATTTTGAAAATGTGCTTCGCACATTCAATGCTAGTTACAACACAACCTCACACTGTGTATTGCATTACCACCTAATAAGATTTGTCTGCTTCTGACACATTCTCAACACCGCCAGAGAAGATTGTCTACATGCATAAAATGTTTCTTCCCAAGTTCTCAGTCCCTTAGTATCAATCCAACTATAAGAGCTTTAGGTGGCAGCAAGGGCCATGTGGAGGTTCGATTATTGAATGTGAAATGCAAATGGGTGGGTATTTAAAATTGCAACAGGTTCCAATGGGTTATCAGGGCTGTTCTTGGGGTTTATAGCCATCAAGAAAATATCTAAGTTGAGATACATTTTATTCATTTATTTGTTTTAGAAGCTTTTAGTTGCAATTCCCCCACTCCAAGTTCCAACCCAGCAATTTTCAGTTAAGAATGTGCCCCACCCCAGAGCAACAGTGTCGGAAAGAGACCGACTTTTGATTCTTCGGGGAATTGAATCACAGTAGGTAGCTTTCCAGCCTTATACCCATGTTGCCCGACAACAAACAACAACGGATCTCAGTGTCACCAGATGTTCCCTGGATTGGTTGCTCGCTCTCGCATGGGGTAGAAACCAGTAGGGTCAGTACTTCCCCTACCGGGTCTCAGCCGTGGTTGCAGGGCCAGTTCTTTTCCCTACCCGGGTTCAATCGCAGTTGTAGCTTCAGTACCAAAGCTAGCCGGTTATTTCTTTTTATTAATAACTGCTAATTAGGTTCTAAAAGAAATGGCAATAACTAAGAACCCCTTGGTTATGCATAAGTTTAGGTTTTCAAATAACTGGGTATGAACCTTCTGTTAACTTGTCAGTTATACATTGGTTATAGGGTTTTTAAGAAAATTAAATTAGAATTTTTTTTTTCTGTTTTTATTTTTCTGTAAGAGTCTTAAAAATTTGATTACCTACCTCGATCATACTTGGGCCATTCTACCTGGAATCATTATCGGGTCGTCCACGTAGTTTCTTTATTAGATTTTGAAATTTCTTTAGCAAGAGGTTATCAATTGAGCCAGTCGTCAACAATCATTAACCGAATGGATAACCGGGTCAAAACTCAGTAACGGGCCACCACTGGTCGGTACTCACTACTTTCCATACCGGTCTCAGTCGCAGTTTTCCTTACTCGGTCTCAACTGCACATTTACGCGCACCCAACCCCGGCCGGTCGACGGAGGCAGGCGAAAACGTGACTAGGTCCTCCTGCGACCTGCCGCACAAACAACCGTCACCGGTAACGACGATTCTGTCACGAAACCGTCACCGGAAACGACAATTGTGTTACAAACCCGTTACCGGGAACGATGATTCTGGTACAAACCCGTCCCCGGTTACGACGACTCTGTTACAAATCATAGGCAACACTGTCGCTGGCCGCTCAGTTCCTCCAGAGTGAGGACGAAAGAAGGGAAGGAGCGACGCACGGACGGACGGACGGACGGCCAGGCGGTGATGAAGAGCGGGTGAAGGAGAGAATCTTTGGCAAGTCGCGAGAGAACCATTTTCAGTCCATTACTTTACGATCAAGCTTCCTTGAATTTTTGTGAAATAAATTTTTTGTTCGTATCCTTTCCTCAGCTCCGTGGTTCTCCTGAAGTTTCATTCAAGACACAAAAGCAAAGCTTGTAATCTATTTGCATTCTAGATTCGCCCGGCAATACTTCTCCTCCTTCAGCATTTTCCTCCAAGAATGGAAGAGGTTCCAAGGACATCTGTTTTACGGTTCTTCAAATGTTTCATGACTTTTATCGCACAAACCCTAGTAGCTTTTGATGCAACCTGATTCAAAATCCGCATGTCTGTAGCAATATTCTGCAGTACATGATGCTGCTTTGTACTACGATCTCTTCTTCTTCGTAAAATTGTCAAGCTGGTGGTCATTGAATTCTTCCTGGGTGATTGAAAACATGTGCGTACACTAATCGGCAGTTGCAATGAGAACGTTTGCTGGGAAAGTTTTGAGGTCACTCACTGGAGTCTTCGATTTGGGAATGACCAGAGTTGACATTCAAACTTATGCATGGACTGACACCAATGGTTTATGTGACCCTGCAAATTAAAATTGGATGAAGAAAAGTCAAAAGATGCTGGTTTGGCTCAGCAAAATGGTTTTGGTCCAGCATTTGTGAAGTTTGCTGAGCCTGGTAAAAGGCACAACAAAGCCGTTACCTGGTCGAGAAGAGTACTAAATGTGATATGACTGCCTGTTCTCGGTTTCTGATTGTCCAATCATAATGATTGGTCCAAGTGGTTTCCTGATAGTATTCTCCCACCTATTTACAGTCCTAGTTTTAGTTTTATGCGCGGGGTTGGAAAAAAGTAAATAATTAAAGTTAGATGTGAGAAATATTTTTGCAGTGTCACATACTAAGAACTACTGGAGATGCACTAAAGCACATGACGGGCTTCACAGATTTTGAGTCCCCTGTGAATGAGGGTGGTACCCCGAGTGAACGGGGGCAACAATCCCACTGCATGGCTCCCTTGCCCTTTATCAACAAATTTTTAATGATTTTGAAATAAGAAACCTGTTAACAGGCCATCGAGTACTCTGCAATCCCTGGTGACTGTGCGACACTTGTGAATGCACACTGATGGAGCTCCAGGCAGCAGGCTCACGGGAATAAGTACCCTCAAACTAAGAAGGAGTTTGTCCCAAAACTCCTTATGTATACCTATCTAGCTTAGGTGCATAGAGATGTAAGTCTCTTCCATCGCACATCCTATGTTGAGCTTGCCGATTTTGCAGACTGTTAAAGCTAGTAGTTTTGACAGCACGCTCATTTTTAAATACATAGTTATGCACAGTAGTTCCAAGAACAGCCCATCTTTTCACAAAATTTCTCACCTGTCTCACCAACTTGAAGGCTGTGTGGATTGCAACAGCTTCCCACTGTTTAACTGAGAAATTATCTGTGCTTGCTGACAAAGGTTGATATTCCAATAAACCAACCAGTCCAGGACGAACAATCTCAACACCAGAATTCCAGCAAGAATCTAGTCCTTGTATCATCCTCATCAGCAACAAGTGGAAGCTAAGCACCATCTGGCTATATAACACAATGGAGACTCTGTTTGCTTGCTTATTAAAATCAAGGGAAGATATATATGAGCTCTAGATCTGTACCCTGAAACCCAACATCCCACCAGAGCTGGCAAAAGCTCATTGTATTGTACTAGGTGCCTCTGTAAGGTGTATTAGGATACAAAAAAGTGGAACTCAACTTGAATGCAACATAAATACTTCAGTCATAGTCTATAGGAGAATAAACTGTTGCTCATTTAGTTCATGCAACAATAAAAGAGTCCAAATTCTCCAAGTTTCTGATCCAGTAGACCAGCTTTTTACTCTATGGTATTTAACAAGAGACAACCTCTGTCTCTGTATTATCTACAAGCAACCTACTAATAAGATCTTGGTCTCGACACCACAAGCCAACCATTCCACTTTTGCTGAATGTAGACCACCAACACTAGCACAATTGCCAACAGGGGAGTGACAATTTTCTTGTCACGGTTGAAGGAATCTGCATTCATGTGCACATATGCGAATCTGTATGAGCCGTATGGATAGTAGACAGGCGAACTCAACCTAATATACAAGTGGGGTAGCAACTGTACTATTGTGCTCCCAATGTAGTAGATGGGATGGAGCGGTTTTCCTTTCACATTCCATAGTGCATTCCCAATAACCTGTGGGAATAAGAACAAGTCCTCTACACTTTGCCAACACTCTATCCATTTGAAAAGGAAATCGAATCTCATACTAGATGTCTCTGGCATTGGTCCATGTATTGGCACAAATGGGGGTATATTGAGTGGCTGTTCAAGTGATTTTGTAACAGCAGCATGGAAAAACAGGATGTTGAGGAAGCTCATGAAGTGTACAAGTCCACAAATCAAGATCACTTTGGTCTCTTGGGGAAGATTCTTCCGCAGTGTGAGACTGACTGCAGCTGTTTTGTGAGCTTGGCTATTTTGCTGTTTCCAAACCCGCTGAAATAGCCGTAGGATGAGAAGAAGCGTCACCAATGTCAGGAATTTGATTATAAGCTTGATGTGTTGATTTAACGGATCAAACACCAGCGGTTGAAACGCAATAGTCCTAGTCAGCAAGGCCTCTGCTTCTGTTCCACCCACATGTATGAGCACATCACACTTTGAGAAAACCAACACCAGCGAACTACATTAACAAATGGATCTCACAAATTCTTCAAAAGGAGTCTTTTTGCATGGCAGCCACCAGCTGTAGGCTATGGACATACCCATGTCTTGAGAGAAACTAGCATCCATATTAATCATGCAAAACTCCATTCAGTTTGCTATGAAAATACACCAGGCAGCTGTTGTATAGAGGTGCACATACCTGTGAAGAGAGCTATCATATAGCCAATGCCTTGCAGTCCTAGCATTGTCAGAGAGATGAAAGATGCAGAATCTTGGTTACGACTCATGTGAAACAACTGGACAACAACACCAAAAATCATCACTGAAAATGCAGCTGCACTCAGTGCGCCCTCCACGTTTCTGCGAGAGAAGACTTCATCGGGTTGCTCGATGTACATGATGGGAAATGTCTCATAATAGATTGGATTGAAGTGGAAGGGGTCAGCCACAGTTCGTGTACTTCGAATCCACACTTTCACTGTCGCACTTGAAAGCCAGGCCCCAATCTTCGAGGGGAACTCGAGATAGAGTGTAAGAGAACAGTCCAGGCTGCCATTCAAAGACTTTTTGTTATCTCGAAGCACTGACCAACTCGCATTCACAGCTCGACAGCCCACCATGTACATCTTCCCATCATTTGGCTCATACAATCCCTCAGCAGCGTATAATGCAGTTGATGCTTCTTGAAGATCATACTCATGATGCCCTTCATATATTCTTATGTGAGCTGCCAGTCTCAAGGGATTTATCAGCTTACGTGGTGGCTTCAGGGGTTCCATGTCGATTGTGTCTAGCAGCCTGTCTGATTCATCTCCAAAGGTGGCATGATTCCCAATTGCAATGACCTGAAATCGAAAACCCAAGTTCTGGTCTCGGCCACTTTGCTGAGTCAACAGGGAATTGATTGAAAGCTCCTCACTTAGGCGAAGGTAGTCTATGGAGTCATTCCCATGAAGAGTAGGGTATCTGAAAACAGTTGTCTTTACTGTTGACTGAGCATTATCCAGTTTGAATTTTTCCCCGAATTTACGTGCCTCCTCAATGTGATTGAATGTGTAGCGTGACAGACCTTGGAGGGGGAACATACGAGGTCGCAATCTGTGGAGAGGCATGCTGAAGGAGAGAGGGTTAAAAGCACCTGATTCGTTGTTGAGAACGGTGCTGGAAATGGTTCCTGAGATCATGCTCCGTTTCTCAAGAGAGAAACCAGCTTCAAGTTGGAGACAAATCCTAATGTTGCAATCCCTGCTCACATTCGCAATGACCACTTCTGCCGGACATGCCACCATGCAGGTCTGTTGAGTTTCACTCTTCCACAAGCCCTCTGCCACAAGGGTCCGGTCGTGCAGCGTAAACGCTCCATGATGATGGTATAATATTCCACCACCACTGTGACGAAACTGCAGAAGAGCACTCACATGAATCTCAGCAGCTGAGATTCTGGTATATCTAAAGACCGGAATGGCGAGTCCGTTGTGCGGAAGATTTTCCCCCTGGCCAACTGTAGATCCCAAGGGGCCCATATTGTCACAGAATGTTTCTGACTTAGAGCAATCTAAAGATGGCTGGACATCAAACCCCACTGAGAAATCGTAGCCAAAAAGCAGTCGCAATGCAAATCCTGGAAAGCTGTCCTCCTCCATAGCCAAAGTCTCAGCTCTAACATTGCTGCAGATCTGGTCTATGACATCACCTACAGTGTACTCATATGGCGGCATACGGTTTATTGGTGGCAGTGCTGTCACATTGATGGGATGGAAATGGTGTTTTTCACCTGCATTCAGCAGGCTTGTTACTTGGGCACGGATGACGCTCCTTGTCAACGACAGCTTGTTTGGATACTGCATCTGAAACATCACATTACAGTCTTCTTCAAGGAATGATGTCGAATCCAATGAGGATGGCAACATTGTGCAACTAAGCATGCAGAGAGTGATCTCCTCATTCGTCTCATGCATCAAGCCTTCCAGGTCAATCTTGAGAGCCGAGTAGCCTCTTTGGCTTTGAAATGCTTCGTCATTTGAAAAGTTATAGAACCGATGGAATCCGTTTTGAAATGCTTCGTCATTTCAAAAGTTATTGAACCCATGGAATCTGTTGTCGTTGATGTTATTGGAGGTTGTGGTTTCCAATAATAGGTAACCCGAAATTCGCCCTCCTTCGCCCTGGAAATTCGTCAACGAAAATGATGCAAGGTGGACAGGATCAAGTTGGTTTGCTGCACCTGATTGTTGTTCGTCACTGGCATTGAAGGGCAAATATGGGTGGTGCATTTGGGAATTGCTGCCAGTCCCCCTTGGAAAAGGATATACCTTTTGATGGCCTGGCTTTGACTGTCCCCACCTCCTGCTGCTTTGTGCAACGACTGTCCACTTCCCCTACGCTGCTTTTCCCTTTCCATTCTCTTCTTGGAATATCCGTCGGCTCCGCATCGTCGTCAACCCAGAGGGCTTCCTGACAGAACGCCAAAGGCCACGGAACTCGCACTCTCCGAGCTACAGAGTCCCCTTCTTGTTGGCGACCAAAAACAGAGCCAGAAAGAACCATGCACAGAAGGAGAAGAAGCGACAAAATCCCACCCATTTCTTCCACAGCTTCCGACACTCTTACCCCACTGTCACTGACACTCTCCACACACACACGAGGAAACCCCACAAATCACAACATCAAATTTCTCCCTGGAAGCTGCATGGCTTCAGTCCCCGCCATCTAAAAGGACGTATTTCTCCTCTCTCTGCAACAACATAAGCAGAGCAGAAAGTCGCACTCAAAGCAAACAAACAAGAGCAACCCAAATTGGAGCAACGAAAACACCCAAGAGTCCGGGAATATTTACGCAAAATTCACAACACAAACTACTCTACGACCAAAGCCCCAAAAAAGAAATAAAAATCTACGCAAAGATGAAATCTTTAAACTCGAAATGAACCACTGCAGGAACTCCAAACGCAATGGTCACAAAATTATCCTTCCGTAACCAGACGCGCAAACAAAACAGGCACACACAAAACACACACACACAAGGAGAATGTGAGAGGTTGGCTTGAGTCTATGATGATACTTTGAAACAGACTGCAGATGAATCCAAGTTATAGGTGAAGGAGCTGGCTACAGGAAGTTGTCCACAGAGTTCTCATGGGAGTACAAGATTTTCAACGCAGAAGAGCTTTGAAAGGGGGAGACAGAGAGAGAAAGAGAGAGAGAAGATTCTCCAAGGGAATAAATGATGGTGGCCAGCAAACAACCTCACGATCGAAAACAACTTTGGTGGGTCGGTGATGGTGGGTAACTTACTTCCAAGGCAAGGAAGTATGGGTAAGAGCAGCTCCACTTACCCAAGCTCAGTATGTGGCCATGCAACAGTATTTCTCACATCCAAGATTGCACCAATCGGTAATGAGAAACATCGCACAATTGCGACGGCATTGGCTGTCGGTAAGTGACCAAAGAAAGAAGGAAATGAATAAACCAAAGGCCTACTAAAGTAAACACAACCAGTGATTTAATGAAGTCTATAAACCATATTTTATTGCAACATAATAGGTAGGGTGTGCTTGAGAAGGCGGTACTACAGGCCAAAATAGAAAATAGTGGCAGCCAAGTTGGGAATAGAATCTGCATGCAACAAATGAGAAGTAGTGACATGGAATAAAGGGACCTCCCTCCGCTTCTTGTGGCTAAAGGAACTGACATCAGTCAAAACACGTTACTCTGGTGTCTAGTACAATTCGTATTAAGTTTTGTTCAAAATCAGACTATTAACAAACCCAGAGAATTACCTTTTTTTGGATTGCATTTTTTGTTTTTGATCTCAACAGAGAACAACGCTGCTAGGCAACAAGTTCTTATGGCAATTTTTTGAATAAAAAGATGTAAAATTGTGGTTTGTGGTGTTTCATTCACAACATTTTGAAAAAAGAAAAGAAATAGCCAGATTTGTACAGACAGCTCCAGTGAGTAGCCAATGACCTGTCCTCTTTATTTCTTACATATAGCCCTGTTTGGCAAATCTTCTATGGATGATGTCACTTCCGTTATGTCACAAAATTGTGGGGAAAGGAAAACAAAGCGAAAAGGAAAATGCTGATACATATATTCTAGAATTGGATCCTCATCAATAACAATACTTTTAAATTTCTCTCCTTCACTCATAAGATGACAATTTGGCAAGAACCTCGCCTGTAAGATGACAATTTGGCAAGGCTGATTCAAAATATGCAGCTCCAACAGGACCCACAGAATCATCCTGCGTTATGATCTATGTTTCAAAACTTTTCATGAGTGTTTGACAAAAATGGCAGCTCTGAGAGGACCCAGCGAATTCTCAGATTTTTTTAATTAAAAAAAGGTGACAATGCATTTTCGAAAAATGGAATGCTCTCCATATCATTTCGAAATGCACTGCGGTCACATTTTGCTTTACAACATAATCCCAAAATACACTACAAAAATTCTGGCAGTGCTCTACATGGAGGGCGAGGAGTGAACCCAGAAGGGTCCTGTTATATGAGGGGGCCAACACAAGCCTGGGACCCTAACTTTCAATGCAGCCCTGTTTGAGATGTTTACTCCAGTAACAAACCCATAGAGTTCTGAACAATTGTGATTCATCCAATAGGAGAGCAAGCACCTTAGGTGCAGTGTTTCTTTCTTGGTGAAATTTGCCAAATTTTGAGGTGAAAAATATGACTTTGACCTATTCAAAGGATTTTGACCTATAGAAGGATTCCCAGTTTTTTCTACTACCATATCTAATTTGGTCAAACCTGGGTAAATCATCTTATGGATGATCACCACTTCAACTACATCACAGAACTGAAAAACAAAACCAAAAAAAAACCCCTGCTTAGGTGTTTGGTAGAATTCTGCACAATTGGGATTCATCCAAGGGGAGAGCAGGCACCTTAGGTGTTTGCTAGAATTCTGCACAACTGGCCATCATTCCAGAGGAGAGCAGACACCTTATACGTAACAACCTCGCAGGGAACTCTTAATGTATTTATAGGGCAGATTACATTTAGTAATCAGGCTTACAAAAAGAGCCCTAGGGTGTGAGATTATAACATCCCTGGGGCATAGGATGTAACCCAATGAGATCTTTGGAAGACTTTTTTTTTTTTTTAAACCGTTGATTACCTTGGTTGTTACGCAGGGTAATGCCCTGCTGTCAGGGAATTACTGTGTGAGCACCTTGGGCGACATCCACGTAGCAATTCCCTGACAGCAGGGCCTTACCCTATACGTAAGGTCCCTCATGCCTCCTTCAGTGTAAATAAGGTTCCTCATTTTCTAGAAACCTGACATGTAAGGTGCCATCCACTCTGTTGAGGCAGAAATTTTACCCTTCACACCAGCCTTTTTTTTTTCATTTCTCAGTTGTTGCGAATGTGCCAAAAAATTATACCAACAGAAAGCACATATGGTGAGTGTTTCCAAATTTTATACGGCAAATGTCATTTTTATTAACAGGCCCTTGGGCAATTACATAAAAGGCCAAAGAGTTCATGGTGGCCATGAGGCATATTTCTTTGGCTATATCCTTCGGCTACTAAAGCCCCAAATCCATCAATATCTGGCTATGTGCACTAGACGCTCGCAGAATAATCTGGCTATAAACCTAAGCTAAAAAGTGATATCTTGCAACAACTATATGAGCAGAGGGGCATGAAATCACCAATAGAATTTAAGCATATCAACCTCGGCCATTTGTTGATTGAACATTAGACCACATTTCATAGGTATCCTTGTAAGGAAAGTTGTTAAGTGTGAAAAACTTTTGTGCATGCATAGAAACAACCAACTCAAGATGGTTTTTCAATCTATTTTGCACTTTGTTCTTCAAGAATGCAACAGAACTAAAACATTGTTCATCCTTGACAAAACCAAGCACATGAACTATGGTAATCTCTACCACCTTTAAGTACTTAGGAAAAGCATTAGACAACAATTGTGATGCATGGATCACTTGCCACAAATGAGGACTATGGCAATTGTAGTGTGAGGAGAAGACAGAAATTTTACAGGATAGGTTACTGAGTTCAATCTTGGTAACTCAGTTGTGCTTTCATCTACTATTGAGTCGGGACAGATTCCCAATTGATAGTCAGTGCACTGGTGGGTGCTGGGTCACATCATCCACATTTCTTCACCAATGCTTTTCAAACAGTGTCATTTGACTTGATGATGGATATTGTGTCTGGTGCTTAGGAGCAATCCAATTCTGTAATCTAAAACCCTTGTAATAAAATGAGATATGGCAAGTAGTTTGGGAATGTGAAGGAAATTGTATAACCATACTGATATATCAGTGAACACTAGCTTGTAACCAATTGCCTCTACGGTCCACAGCATAGCTGGTCAATGGATGCACGAATCCTTTTGATGATTGAAAAAAGTACCTATTATTGAATCACTGATTAGCAATGTCTCTTCAGTGCTAGCCAACATCACGTCTTGAGTCTTCCCATTGCTTCTGCAAAGGCAACAGAGACTCAGGATGTAGATTGTGTATAATTGTTTGCGCAAGTTTTTGGGAAGATTATTATATGCTAGTATCAAAAACCTGAAATAGAATTACAAAATCCAAATTTGAAAGTGCTAAGTGTGATTGATGAGGTAGGGATTGAAATCATAGACAAATTTTAGACTAAAAGCTTCAAAAAATTCCTATTTTATCAATGGGTCCAACAATTTGTAGTCCCACATTTGTATGCACCTTGTCCAAAGAAAGCCAGATTTTCAAATATTTGGTATCAACCGCACATTGAGATTCACACCACAAGCTACACATCAACAAAAGCCATCAATTTTATGTGAGGACTTTTTAGACTTTTAAATTCTAACTTCTTTTATTGAACCACTAGAAACATATGTATCCTAACATAACCAACAGTCTTTACTCTTGGGTTGTGTTTGGGCTAGGAAAAATGGGGCTGTCATCAATCTAAATGTGCCTTGCAAACAATGAAACAACATGTTGGACTAGCTAGCATTTGACAAAGAAAATGTTCCCCCGAGTTTCAAGTAGATACAAGAAACAAATCTCCATGGACTAGTAGGGTCCTTGCAACAGCTAGAAGATGACAATGGATAATTAAAGCCTTGGTAAAAGCTATGGATCTTGTTTGAAACAAGGACATGTTCATTGAAGACGGCAAATAGGTAGGTCATGGAACATACCATTGATCTCTTTTTCTAACCATTTTAATGCGAAGACAACCTCTAGAAAGGTTACGCCAGCATGTGTGCAAATAAATTAGGAGGATGCAACAATAGTTGCATGGACCTTAGGTATGCGAGAACATGGTTTGTCAATAACCCTGCAACAGCTCAAGATGAACGTTAAGAGCTCACACAAACAAGTACATTTGATAAAAGCTATTCACATTTACCCCAAAAACATAGGAAGATTGTTTGGGGGTGAGGTTCGACTTTTTGAAAAGCTTTCTCACACATGCAAATTGCATCAAATGGCTCATTTTTCTGCATGGATAAACTACCCATGAAAAAAAACTCAAACCAAAATGCGATGTTTCAAGTAAGACCCAAGCTTTACAAGTTTTCACACATTAATTTTGCTACTGGCTCTATTTTTTTGACAAACATCCCCCACTCCGTCTGCTTCTTTAGCTGCACAGAATATCAACAACCAGGGCTACCTTTCATTAGATTCAAATCCTTGTGAATGCCTCACCAACTTGGTGCTTCTAGAATGCCTAAAACATCTCATTTATGTATCTAAATGCAAGCACCAAATTAGGGCAGAAGACATAGTAATATACAGGTGAGCTTCCCACAGCTCAGAGAAACAGCTAGCAAAGTGGCTGTTCTGTTCTGACTTGTGATTGTGTCCAAGGCATGAATTGGAGAACTGCAAATATAAAGAAGGTTCTGCAACTCGATGCTTCTGCAAAGCTAAAACTTCCTGTTTGTGCATTTGAATGCAAGGACAAAATGTGATTTTTGTTCCTTTGTGGTGAACTGGAGAGTGGTTAGAGAGACAGCTACCAAGTTGGCTGTTGTAAGTTTCGGTAGATTTGGGGATGAATTTTGTTTTGCCTTGAGCACCTGAGGTGAGAGTTAGAGATCGGGAGAGATTGATCCCTGCTGTTGGAACCAAAATCTGCTGTTGATCTCAGTGGCCAGGGTAAGCATGGTATCACCCGATCGATGTTGGGCTAGGCATTGTTGCTGCAGATCAACCTGGTATGGTTGGAGTCATCCTCTTCATCAGACAATTACTTAGACATCATGAGGACAAAGAAGACCAGCATGACAGAGAATATCAGGATTGCTTGGCTGTAGTTCACCAGTTTGTGTAGATTCATGGTCAGTATGAGAAGCTACCTGAGAGAACCAAAATCCAGATTAATCCCTTCTAACACAAATGCCGCCTACATTGGGGGATGCACCTTCAACTGGGTCTACATGATACGGAGCTTGTGCTTTCGAGAAGAAAAACTCTTCAAAATTATTGAACTTGATGGACTTTGAAAGAGCTTGAAAGTAGAAGTGCATCATATCCTATGCAATAGATCTAAGCCACCAGATTTTCTCAACTTGTCAATCAACTCCATTCAAAAGGAAATAACAATGGAAGCATTCTCACCATGCTTTCTGTAACCTAAGCTCCTCTTCCAGACTACCTGACTACCAATCTAAGAGTGTTGTGCGTGTTAGTGTTGCATGTCAAACGTCTTGAATCAAGAAAATAAAAACTTGCCAACTTGCATGTCCCCACTACTTTGAACAAGTCTTATCTCAAGGCATATGGTAAGCATTCTCCAAGCTCATGATCCTGCAGTAGCATGCGCTAGATGACTTCCCTCCTGGCATTTCAACTGTCATCCAATATCCTGCAGTGAAGAGCTATTAATGCAGCGTGATTGTGATTCACAAGCCACATTCATAGCCAGAGAACCTCAACAGGCCAAGTTCAATTGGTTTGCTCACAAAAAACGGAGAGTATATGGATGCATGCAGCTATGGATCAGGAGCTCTGAATCTTTTCATGTTTCTGGGAAACCATCCTTTCCAGAAACCCATTCAAGACTCATTCAAGAACCCAGTCCCATCATACTTTCTATAACCTAAGCTCCTCTTCCAGATTAACTTGTTATCAACCTAAGAGTGTTTCAATCTAGGATTTCTTGATAAGAACAATTGCAGCTACATGTCAAACGGACAAAGTTTCCCTTTTGGTTTCTGGGAACTTGCCTTTCACACATCCTAATAAAGGCTTCACCAAAATGATACAAGTTTAGCAGAGAGAATTCATGAGCTTGTGAAGCTTTATACATCAGCCTTAATTTGTGCAGGGAAATTGTTCCTTGAAAGTATTTGATGGCTTACAGCATACTATGAAAATGCGAGACCGCACATATAGGTGCAAACATATTGACCTGCAGTCTACAGGATCTTACTATAGTCCATAGACAAAGGAACAATTGCAGAGAAGGCTTGATGCATAGAAACAAGCATAGCAGGCTGGGACAAAGAATTTGATCATGCTTATCACATTAATGCTAAGATTATGTGAATTCACTTCTGCAACCGTGCATTTCTGTGTTGCAGATGATGCATCTTCTAGTCAAACACTCTCTTGATTCCTACCAGTAATTAACACCATTAACTTGAACACGTTCAAAAAGGAAAAAGATTCAAATACTTTGTTAGAGTGAAAGTTTGACACACCATTACCTTGTATCATGGATCTCTTCCTTAGAGAAGAAGCTCTAGATAGAGATGCAACTTGGGAATATATTAGAAGGGGAAGAAAGCTCTTGCCTAATCATATTGCAATGATAGCTGACTTTGTGTGCTCCACTCATCAATTAGGCACGAACTTGAAAGTCAAATTTTCCACTCTATTTTGCACATTTCATGAGCATATTTCTCAAACTTAGTGCAATCTTATAGCTATTTGATACAAAGTCAAGTTCAAGGACAAGCTGACATCTATGAGAACAAAATGATGCTTCCTCTTAGAAATCAGCCCTATTTGCATGATCTCTTCCATGAATTTCATACATAACTCTTCAAACAGGGTGTTAAAAATACAGGTCTAATGTCATGCATATCAACACTTTGGGATGAATTTTAACATGAAGGACATGCAATGACACCTCCAAGTTTAAGATATTCCTGCATGTCAAAACAGCATGCCAGATAGCTTGCATGCCTATTGTTCACTTGATCTAGCATGGTTCATAATCAAGAACTGCTCATGCAATAGCTCAGTTCTAGTTCACATCCAATTTGCACGCCAAAAGATTTAATCTGATATCTTGAAGACTACTGCAAATAGTTGAGAAATTTGGACGCATATGTGGATCAGGAGCCCAACACTCCTTGATCAGGGAAAGTAATTGTGCAGGGTAATTGCTGTTTAAAGGCAAAAAAGGCCTTTCATTTTTTGGGGAACTAATTCTTTCATGTAATTCTTTCACTGTGCGGCAACGAAAAGGGTGCAATTTACCAGAGAGAATTTGCGAGCACAAGATCCCAAAGCTATAAACATCAGCTTTTTTGGCAGAGAAACGCCTTAGGTGCCCTTCATGGTCTGCAAAGGCCTCTGGTGCCCTCCATGATGCTGCTCCACAAATCTGAGAGTGCAACATAGATGAAGAGGTGTTGACCTTTGTCTTTGCGAAACCAAAATCGGCCAACTTCACCTCCACATACCCATCAGTAGAGAGTTCAGGGTTTGTGTTTGGACTAACCAAGATGTTATTAGGTTTAAGGTCACGGTGCACAACCTTTTGTTCATGCAAGTACTTCATGCCTGAAGCAATCTGTGACATGACATCAACAGCTGCTTGAGGTGTGAATGGCTTTTGTGAAGCCTTTTGTTCTTCAATGTGCCTTTCAAGATTTCTTGGCATGAGTTCCATCACAATTGAACACTTGGTAGAATCTTGATGGCAACATATCAATCGTACAACATTGGGATGGTTCAAGCGAACCATGACTCCAACCTCATTCTCAAAATCACGCCGCTGTTTCTCAGAAAGAGAAGGATTGAAGGATTTCTCAGCACATGCCATCCCAAAAAATGTGTACTGAGAAACTGACCCGTATGAGCCAAGCCCCAGAAATTCTCCTCGCTTCGCTTCAGGATCAGAGGCCAAAACGCACCATGGAAGCAGTCCCTGTGTTAAGTCATAGGCATTCCTGACATTCTGCACCCTCCATTGGAGATAATCTGCAAAGTTGATCCTTTCTCCTGTTCTAGAACCACCCGCATCACTCATCCACTGCCGAAGCTCTGCAATGCGTGGATCCCATAACTCTTTATTCTTCTGAATATCTTGTGCTTTGAGTTGCTCCAATCTTGAACGAACAGATGCCCATGTCCAATGATCAATGTCTTTAGTGAACAACCTTGTGCATGATTGCCAATCAACAATGACAGCAACAAATGCACATATGTTATCCATTTCCGCAAGTATTGATTTGAGATTCAATGCCTCATCGCTGCACTCTTGCACAATCAAGTCTGCTTTCTTTGCAATGCGGAACAACTCTTTGTAGATTGGATCAGCCAAAGTTGCACAACTCTCCCCCATGAGATAACATTTGCTGTTCACTATAGTGTTGACCATCTCCTTGCACTGCAACACATTCACCTGCAGTTTTGAATTTTGACCAAATGTTCTATCATCTAGGTCACATATTGCTGTTAAAATCCTTTTCTTCAAGACTTGTGTGTTGACAGAGTTCCATGAAGTTGCTTGGAATATGAAAGTATCACCGGCACCTACAAAAGCACAATTCAAAGTATGTTTGAAGACATAATGTCCCATCTATGTGAACGACTCATCACAAACACACCATCCTCAGTTCTGCAACATGATCTAACAAACTTCTGCATGTGTGCAGAAAGAACTTCAGCTCATCCTGGAATCAAGTGCAACATCCTTAGCAAAGTTCTTGCAAAAAAGGGGTCTCGTAACTATGATCCACAACAATGATTTTCATTACTCCACTTGAATCACCACCATTTTCACTACTTCATGCATAAGCCAAGAAGATGAAACTAGCATGAAGCATGTAGATGGAATACCGTCTGGCTGCAAAATTGTGTTTCGCTCAGACTGATAACCTTCCGAAGCATTCTCTGGCTCAGAGTCCGTGTCCTCCACCTGTCCCTCTCCCATGCCACTCGAGTAGTGGTCTCCGTTCTCATTATCACCGTAATTCATGACTTCCATGTTACCTACTCCATTTAATGCACAAGACAGAAAGGTTAGGATTGTAAAACATGTATGTTACCAGGTGATTACATGACAACATTGTCAACTGATGGCACAAACCAAGGAACTATTAAGAACACATCTTTCATAAGAATAGAGAAATCTCCATTCTCACGATGAAGAAGAAACAGCAAGGCTAACACTTCCTCAGGAAGCCACAGAAACAGCCAAACAAGGGGAGACAAAAAACAAACAAAAAGCCAAAAACACACACCGGTATGAACAAAAGTGCCAGTCTCACACCTGTTCAGGGACCATCAACAGCAGTATGTATGATAGTGACTTAACTATCACAACTTCCCCACTGACTTCATCAGCTCCCTACGGTGGGTAAAGGCCGGTGACAAGCACCATCCTACGAACTGAGTTTCTGCTGCAATTTCAGAAGCAACGGGAAGACTCAGCCATACTACCGGCTAGCAACAGACCCCGCAACAAAGACCGGACAAAGAAACAAAGAAAGACACAAAGGGAAAAGAACAGGGAAAGACTAAGAACAACAGCTTTGCATATGAAAGACTGCTCACAACACTACTCCTCAATTCCCCCAGAGATACAGTGTACTAAGGATATAAACTCATGTAATGTCTGCATATTGTCAAGTTCAGTGAAGAGTTGGTTAACCACCAAAGAAACAAAGAACCGAACCCATGCTGGCCTCCCAACTTCAGAACCACACTAGAAAATTGCGTGACAATGCAATTGAAACATTTTCTACTTAAGGTTCTGTGTTTTCCAAGGACCAGAAAGCAGTATCAAACATACAATTTGACTGATTTGCTGGTGTTGTTTCAGATGGGGGCTTCCCATAATCGTCAAGCATTTCCTTTACAGGAACTGTACCCATCTTGGTTATATCCAATGCTGTGGTCCTCTCTGTCCCCGCACGTGAGACTTCTCGGTGGTCAAACTCAACCGGGCTCCCAAATGCTGATAAAGCAGTCATGCTGCGGGGTGGAACACTCACACTCGGACCAGTCAGGACAGTTGCTGATGTACTCCCCAGCTCCAGGATATCTCCGGCCCCCTTCTCATTACCTGAGATTTGAGCAGTATCATGTTTCTGGGGCAACACTGGGACTTTCTCCAGCGTTGCTGGAGGATCTGAGCTATATTCTTCATTGGGAGGAGGCAGGCACCGTGACACATCTAGGATGTACTGCCGTACGCGTTCTTTGTCCAGAGAGTACACTTGCACAAAACCCTCTTTCTCTTCTGCAACTGTAAGGCTAAGAATGGAGTCTATAACCGAAAACTCTGCCAAATAGTTCATTCTCGCAGGAACTGCACCAACTCCAAACTGAAAATGCACTGCATAGATAGCTTTCCTCTTTGCATTTGCCAACAAAATGAGGCTCGCCTGAGGTGCTACTGCAAGTTGGTTGAAGAAGGCATTCTCAAGTTTGCCTTCCGCAGACGAGCTCTGGAATTCCAGGGTCTGAATGCAATGCCACATTCCTGTATTGAGTTTTGACAGCGATTCTTCTCGGCTACCAGTTGACGCCCACAGCTTTAGCACCCTATTAAGGGGACCCTGCGAAAATTATGCAATATAAATTTCAGTCTGCTTATTCAAGCAAAACATCACAACCTCCCCGAAAGGCCTTTGCTTATCTGCTAACTTGTTTGTATCAAATTCTCAGCCAGTTTCTGCTGTGAACCACATGCAGGGCAAAGAAAAGTGCAACAGCAGAAATAGAATCTGTACCGCAGTAAGGATGGTGTGATCATCAGGGCGATCTGGTGCAGACAAAAAGGCAACTGCACTCACAGCCTCTCCATCATGTGGTAACATTTTTGACAATGGTCTCCTTGTTTTGTCCTCCCAGATCCTCATCTGATCAAAAAAATCACCCAAGAGCACAAACAAGAACAAAAAATCAGATCATACCTTAGATGTTCATACCTTCTTGACAATGACGAGGAAAAGTGGCAGATTCCTTGATCACCCAATCTAGCCTGTCAATCTGTCTCATGGAGAAAACATTGAGAAAAAAGGGCAAGAAATGGTCAAGAAAAAATGGAGAGAGCTTGACTCACGGTGCCATCCTGGGAGGCTGATGCCACATGAGAGGAAACAAATGAAGGAACTGCCAGGTCAGTCACTTGTTCCTCATGAGCCCCAACCACCTGGACACCTTCGAATGGGCTCTCCACCTCACAAACTATTGGTCGCGTTGCATCAAAGCCCCCTGGAGGTGCTTTCTGCCGCACCTTCCCTACATCAATTGTCAACACAAACTTGCCAATTGCCACCAGCAGAACATCCTGCACACATAGCACAGTTGAGGGCTATCTCCTCAGATCCACATTTCAAATATGTCTGCGTGCTTCATATCTACTCAACAGTAATCGCTTCATTGATCAAGGAAAGCCATCAACCCACATTCCCTGAACAATTCTCTCATGATTGGATCAGTCAGTACAGTGAAGGTGTTCATAGGAAAAACTAGGAAAAGGACTTCCATACCGTACATTCTGCGCAAGGGAGGACTTATTCCACCCCCTTGATGCAGACATGTAAATGACATGCATACGCCTTGCAATGATGACCAATTGCTCAATAATGAATTCCAAGGAGGAATAAAAGCTACCTGCATCTGTGAATGCCAGCACACACGGGGATCACAAGACTCCCAATCACCAACAATTTTTATAGCCAGCAAAGTCGAGCGCGATATCCATGGCAGTCTCCGTGTCATCTCTGATATCTCCGAAACCAAAACAACACCATCTCCACTTGCACTGCATTACACACAAACAACATAAACCCCTCCACATAAAATCCTTCACCCAGGGAGAAGAATGACACCACTGTCTGCTAGACATGCATTGATTGAACTTTTCTTCACAATTAGGGTTACCTCCTTTAGGTCTCTTTCTAGCCACTATTGTGGGGCTGAATTGGTCAGCTATTCCTCCCACAAGGACTTGGAGGTCCCTACATTCCGACACTTTGGATGAATGCGTGACCTGATGACCTATATATAGCTGAGTTGGCTACAATGGGTGGAATCACTTGATGTAGCAGTGATTTGTGCCACAAAGCTTGCAACATGGCCATAAGTCCTACAATCTTGATGTCTAGTCCAAGGATTAAATCAGTGGATGGAATAGATGCCAAGAATCTTTCATGAATGGTTGAACAATTTTAGGACCCTCAGGGTCTTTTGCCTAGGATTTTATCCAATATGAATCAATCAAGGAATAATAAACACCACCAAGGTCAAAGTAACTTGAAATAGGTTTACCTTGCAAGCAGATGCACATCCTCCCCAAAGAAACACATATCTGTCACCCTCTGTCACCAAAAGAAAAGTCAGTAAGACCACCACCCCGCAAAGGAAAGTCTAGCTTCTACATGGTCACTTTAGGCCTAACCCTTAAGACTTAGACTGGAAAAGGTACTCAGCTCACATCATGATCCAAGGGGGACTGAAATTTTCTGAAGTACTGAGAATTCCTGCATACTTACAAGTCATGTCAACCTGAATTAAATTTAGAGATGAACAGGAATAAGATTACAGATATTTCCAAGCCAACAGCACATCAATGAACAGGAAAAAGAGGAAACGCAACCCTAAATAATTGAGAGAAAAAATGAGCGGTTTTGAACAACAGTGACAGTCATACATGGGTTTAGTCACCTTCAACATGTATGGTAGAGTGACCAGCTATCATTACATTCCCACTGACTTCATAAGCTCCTGGCAGTGGGTCAAGGTCAATGTCATACATTTCCCAACAGATTAAGGTTCTGTCACAAGACCGGTAGTAACAGGAAGACTCAGCTGTAACGTGGTCTAGCTCAACAAAAAACTAAATAAGAAGGAGATGACCAAGGAAACCAAGAAGAAAGAAGGAGAACAAAAACAGAATAAATAAGGGGAGAGGAGGAAAAAGGAGAAACAGAAGAGAGAAACTTAAGAGCATAATGTATTGGGGACAAAGTGTGAAAGATAGATAGAATAAGGCTGGTCCATACTATACCTCGTTATGATGACCAGGAATATCTACTTCCAGAAGAATGCGGTCAGGAAAACCGTCGAGATTGATAATCCGGATGTTGCCTCCTCGCAACAAATGGTTGCCACGGAAACGGTGGACAGAGCGAATCTGGATGCCTCGTTTTGTAGCATAGCATAAGTACCTCCTATTTACTGCTATCTGCCTTCCCATTAGTAGAACTGGGTGACACAAGTGCCATGTGATATTGCAAACTCCAAGTTGTGGTTGGGCTTCCCCGCTCCTCCGGACATCCACGTCATATACAACATGTTCTCCTCTCAGAGACCGGCCTTTTGGCAACATGGTACTGGAAAATCTGGAAGATGAAGAAGAGAGCACCAAATTTACAGGTGGGGCAGTTTGCATTGCTGGGGCTATAGTAGGTGGGGGAACAGAAACCTCTGGTGTGTTTCCATGTGACGAAGGGGAGCGCTCCATGGAACTTTGAGGAGGTCCTGCAACAGTGGTGCGGGTTTTCTCCTCTTTGCTTGGACGGTCACTTCCTGAATGTGTGGTCAAAAGAGCCATAAGGCGGGCACCATCCAGTGGCAATGCACCAGCTGGATTTGGGCTGCCACTGCATGACTGTTTTTTTGTCTCCTGACACAACAAAAAGCTTTCCAGCATTACTTTTGTAACAGTCATAAAACATGTCCACAACTTGCCCCCAAAAAGAAAAATCGCCACACTCAAGAATTAGAAAATCCTCCCGGGTTTCCACAATTTTATAACAAAAAGACGTCGCCTCAAAGAGCCGCCCTTCCTACATAGGTAATCAGTTAGACACCGCGCAAAAAGAAAGGAATACAAGAAATCCAAACCACAAATGACATGAATTTGAAACCCAGCAACCGCTTGGCTCTCAAGGACCACAAAATGAGCACAAACTATGCATACATTTCTACTGGTAATAATGCTCTTCGCCTTTCAAAGTCCAAAGAAGATTCACCCAAAGAAAAGACGCAAGAAAGGAAAAAAAGAGAAGGAGCCAAGGAGGAGGAGGAGAAGGAGGTATCATCTGATGGAAATGTTAACATACCAGCAAAAAGGGAGAAAAACCGTTTGCGAAGAAGGTGTTGAAGATTTTTTCTGTGGTCTCAACACTTGCTTCTTCTGCTGCTGTGCAGCTGCTACTAAAATGCAAGCACCCACACAACACAAATAGATTGCCACTACCGACGAAATCGACCAAGGAAACACAGAGAAGAGCGCTGTTGCGGTCCGCGAAGAAAGCTCGAAGCTCGACGAGAGAGAGAGAGAGAGAGCGAGAAAGACTAGGGTTTAGAAGTAAAAGTTGACTACAGGGGAGGGGGGTAAATAAGTAGAGATTGTGGAAAAGGTAAAAAGGGCCTGGTCTTATTTGGGCCCTACCAGGGACCACCTCCCAAAACATACAAAAAGACACCAAAAAGAGAAGAAAAAAGTGGACTTAAGCCCCCCACCAACCTTCCCCAAATTAATGTCTAAAACTTAGGGTTTAAAATTTTAATGTCTAAAGCTTAGGGTTTGGGGGACATGGGGGGTGATCCTTACTGGTTGAAGTGAAATTAAACATAAAATAATATAATATAATATATAGTATTTGTGTGTTGTTAGAGTGTGAAATGTGAGAGAAAATAACATAACTACTTAAAAGAATTGTTTTCTATCTTGTAATTTGAACTCCTTAAACTAGTTATATGCGTTAAAATGTGGGGAATAAATAAAGTTCATGATATGGTCAAGAAAATGGCATAATCTGCCCTGCCCTAGATCTTAGTAAAGTTCGCAACAAGGGGGGGCATCATTTCTCTCTTACTCACCTCCATTTTATTGATGAGCTCTTTTGGTGTAGGCGCAGACACAAAAATGAGGCGTGCTGCATCACTCAAGAAACCTTCTTCCACAGCTTTGTCAAAGACCGTCAGGAGTGGGTCGTAATAGCCATTTACGTTTAGAAGCCCAACCTGCATTAGAAACCCATTCCAAATGCACAAAGTTGCAGAACATCACGAACCTGCTTCAATCCAAGTTTTCCAGCATGTTGGAACTCCATTATTGTCATACAACAAAAAAAAAACCAATCAAGAGTTCTCCAACTACGACTGAAAAAAAGAAACAAGTTGAAGCATATACAAGCCCTGGGGTACTACAAACACTGGGGGTGCTACAACAATTGGAAGAAATTGCTGTTCAAGAATTCTACTCAAGAAAAAACTCTGTACATCATGTGGTGCAAAATTAATTCTGCAGAGTTGATGCAAATTGAACTGCAACATGTAGAATTGGTTCACAATTGTCATTGGTGTAAAGCAGTGCAAGAAAGGATGACTGGAGAATTACAGGCTTAGCATGAATGCGCAGTTGTGACCATGTGATAATCTCCATTAATTCGTCCAAAGTTCCATATCCACCTGCATGAGAAAATTCAACTACAGACGATATTCAAACCCTGATTTCCAGATGATGAGAATCATATTCAAAGAGCTGGGACTCAAGCTGAATGCCCAATTTCTCCAAATTGAGGCAAATTATCACTGTAGCCAGATTGCAGTTATTGATATGGTAGAAGAAGAAGAAGAAACTCAGGGGACGTTAAGAAGTACATGCCTGGAAGAGCAATGAATGCATCAGCCAGCCGAGCCATCTCTGCCTTGCGTTGGTGCATGTCATCCACAGGAATCAAGTCTCCAATTGTCTGCCCGCAGAGCTGTGCAACCACAATTTGCAGCTATCAAGCTTCCAGCAAATATCTTAAGCACAATCTTTCCTCAAGCTTTGACTCAAGCTTTCCCAAGGCATTCCTCAAGCAAGCTTTCCTCAGTTGTGGAGATTAGCAGATCACTGAATTGGCCTAGAAGCAAGACTTGCAGTGAACGGTAGATGTCCTAGAATACTTTGGAGAGGTGGGATGTAAGAATTGCTGCTGCAGCTTGCAGACTTACCTCATGTCCCATGAGAGCTCTTGGAATCACACTGCACCACCCATGAACACACAAAACCACCACAAAGCAGTTCTCTTAGGCTCCGCATCAATCTATCCATCAAACTTCTCTCGGTGCAGGTGATCAGACTCGTGCAGGTCGCATGAGCTTCATGACCAGCACCTCGAGTGTGCATTCAAATGGGTTGCATTCATTCTTCTATTCCTTCCAGGCAGCCAGGGTCGGAATAATTCTACAACATGCACAAACACAACTAGACTCTGCGATTTTGCATTTGCAATTAAACAAAAGAATTCTCTTGCTTGCTCCGAGCACTTGCTGTCGAGCATTTCGCTGAGCTTTGGTTTCTGGCTAGCTAGCTAGGTTGAAGCGGCGGAGAGACTGACGGAACGGTACGTACCCAGTGACTTTGCCGCCGCCAGTATGTACAGTTCCAGCGATCTTGCCCATCAGTCCTATGCTGCCACCCCCGTAAACCAAACCCACCTTCCGCTGCACCTGTAGAGAGAGAGAGTCACACACACACACACAACAACAACAACAATAACAACAACATGAGGTTCGATCGGCAAAGGTGGTCAGAAAGCTGTTTCTATGGAGTTCCATCATCGCTCCTGCAGCAGGCCCGCTTATACGGGCTGTGCTGCATGTCTACGCGTGGTCAGACTGATCCTGTTGTTACAACTTCTATACAAGCTGCTGGCTTTCTACAAATCTACAGCTCGGGAGGTATGCGTATGTGTATGTATATATATATGTGCATTCTTCCATCAAAGAAGAATTCTCGAGAGCATGAGAAGAAGCACATACACAACAATGTGTGCTGGAATCACATTGTAGACAAGGGTCTAGTACTCTCCAGCATGCTGCAGCTGCTACCACTTTGGTATCGGGAGCAGCTGTATTGTCCGCTCCAGCTGATGCGCAAGGAACCAGGTGCTACCAGCTCAAAAGGCTAGTTCATTCACAAAGAGAAGCAAAAAACACAATAAAACACGCAAACAAAACAAAAGCTCTCATGTCTGAATGAGGTACAAGCAGCTTTTGGAACTACTGCAGTGTTAAGCTGTATGAAGCTTCAAAGGGCATGGGTACTTACAAGCTCAGTTCCGAGCTCCCTAGCGACATCAAGGTACACGGGCTTGTTCCCGCTACTACTCCCACAAAACACACAGATACGCTTGAAGCCAGAATCACCAACACAAGTAGTAGTAGTCGTAGTAGTAGCAGCAGCACAGCCCTGCAACTTCTTCATGTCGAACTGTGCAGCAGCAGCAGCTTCCATAACCTCAAACTCGATCTACTGGAGCCGGTGGTGTGTGTGTGTGTGAGAGAGAGAGAGAGACAGAAAATATTACAAGCGTAGGGGGGAAGGGGCGGTCTCTCTACCTATTTAAGTCCTATTTTTGCACTTCTCATGCGGCGCTCGTGTAGTGTGCACGCGTTCGCAACTTTATACATATTTAATAAAACAACCATAAAATCAATCTTCCCCAAAACTAATTAAAAAAAAGGGCTTGCTTGACTTGTGGTCACACTCATGGATTTTTTGGGGGGGTTCAATTCATGTTTTTTTATGATGTAGCCAAAGTGGTGCTGAGTTGATCACCCACCTATATAGGAGTTTTGACAAGAAATGGAAATTGAAAATCAAGAAATAAAAGTGGAAAACCATTGCAATCTACTCCTTTTTTCATCGAATGAAATGAAAGCTTGAAATTGATTTTAGGTATATAATGTGAATTTGCACGTAACGAATCATTTCAATGACTCACAAATCTAATTTTTCCCATTTGTTGAATGGAATTTTGTTTTTGATTAGAAGTAATAATTACAACAGTGTGTGTGTCCGTGCGTCCGTCCGACGACGGTTCCGCGTTTTAATTGACCGGCGGAACCGTCCCGGACAGTCGGACAGTTCCGCGGCGGAACCGGGCCGGACAGTCGGATTCGGCCCTTTTTTTTTCGTCCTTTTCCGGCGGGCTGCCCAGGATTAATACCAGGGTTTTTTTTTTTTTTTTTCCTTCCTTCCTTTTCCGGCGGGCTGCCCAGGGTTAATACCAGGGTTTTTTTTTTTTTTTTTTCCTCCTTTTTCCGGCGGGCTGCCCATGGTTAATACCAGGGTTTTTTTTTTTTTTTTGCTCCCTTTTCCGGCGGGCTGCCCAGGGTTAATACCAGGGTTTTTTTTTTTTTTTTTTCCCTCCCTTTTCCGGCGGGCTGCCCAGGGTTAATACTAGGGTAGGGGCGGGGCAGGGCAGGGCAGGGCAGGTCATTTTCAGTTAGGGCAGGGCAGGGCAGGGCAGGGAGGGACCTGCATCTAATCAAAGGGCTGGAGTGGCGTAGCCACGGGTTACCCACTACTCGTTAGAAGTAATTAGTAGAAGAAAGTTTGGTGAAATGTCCACGTAGTTGCATTTTTAGCATTTAAAAAATAGTTATAAAGGCCATATAATATACAACTAATTGTAATGTATATTAGAATTAATGTACATAATCAATCAATTGTAAAACATTCCCCCAAAATTCTGGGCAATGAATGTTAAATTTCCCCCTGGACATTAGGAGAATTTTAGGACGATAGCGCCAACAACTAGGTCAATAAATAGGTACTAGGCTAGAGATTTTGTTTACTTTTAAACAACTCCCTTTTTACTTCAGTGTGTATTTTGAGGGACCTCCCCCACCCGAACAATCCTAGGCTGTTATGCCGAGGGAGCTCCCCCAAGTTCATCTGTTCGCATGTTCCCATGGAAATATTTCTTTTGTACGAAACAGGAAAGAAGCCAGGAAATAAAAAGAGAGTTGTTTATGTAAGTGGCGATTCTGGTACTCATGTGTTCTCCTGAGGTTTGGGAACATTCTTGGACTCACACCCTCAGTTGCCCCCCTCCCTCAAGAGAACACATTCGTATGGGAACCAGAGTGTTGGGGGTAGAAAAAGTCGATTGGCACAAGTAGATGAACGACTGTCAACCTACAATTTATGCATCGATAGCGATCAGCTGCCACCATTTGCTCGCCTCAAGCAGTTGGTTGAAAGGCAATACATTGTACACCATGAAGTGGCTGCAGCTGACTCCAGCAAGTTGAGAGCCTATTTGGGGTTGAATAGTATGGGTACAAAGAATACCTCTCCAGGGTAGACAATGCACACAGCTTAGGAGAAGCTTGGCATGTTTTCGTTGTGCAAATCACAAGCTATAGATTGAACTAGGAAGGCAAGCCAAGCCAGTGAAGGTGCCGGTGCAGCAGTGTTATTGCAAATTGTGCAACTTGGGTGCGGTTGAGGATGAGGACCACTTCTTGTTGGTTTGCCCTGCCTATCAAAGTGTTCGAGAGAGGTTTAGAGGTTCATTGCCACTAATTGCCATCACACCTTTGGCTGAATTGTTGAGCAGTCAGCAGCAAGGCATCCTTGCTAGATTTTTAGTGCAATGTCAAACAGTTAGATCTGAATTGCTTCATCAGACTTAACGTCAAATGGGTTCTGGCCTGGGCACTGTTTGGCCCACTTAATGACGATAAATTGTAAGTAAGTAAGCCTACAACATTTCACCCATTTTATATTCAATTGCCACCATGCATACCACTTACTTTGGAAGGCCAAAAAGACTCATGAGGAAGCACCAAGGGGGCTTCTACGTCCTTTGGGGGAAGAATGGTATGCACTATTGCACTCTAGGAAATCGAAAAGAAGTCTTGGGAAATCAAATCCTCCACGGTGCACACCCCACTTTAAGCTAAGGTGCATGTAGTAGTAATACACTATAATGTGATAAGGCTAAGAAAACACCATCCAAATCAACGCCAATCAATTGCTCACAAGCTTGGCCGGCACACCCCGATAGGTGAAAAATTACAATTTTTCAGATTGATCTTTTTTCTCGGTCCAAGTTCATAGGTGTTGAGAGATTTGTTCCAATTTAATTCTCCAAGTTTCTTTCCTACCGACGGTATTATTTTAGGGGGCCGGATGGCTGGCTGGCTCGGGCATCCATCTTCATTTCAAACATCTGACCGAAACGAAGATTCTTGGTTCATGGGTGGTGACCTTAGTCATCTTTTCCCCAAGCCCTTTTGTAGATGGAATTGAACAACTGCCTTGGTGCCTAGATAGGCTGGTTAGGCACTAATTAATTGTTTTTGAAATTGCCATATTTTCTTTATAACCTATCTTCCATGCCAAAAAATATTTAAAAAACTCTCAAGCACACACTAGCTTCATTATTTAGTACAGTGCCTTAATGGTAAAATATTAATAATTTTACTGCCAAAAACAAATGAAGAAAAAAAAAGAAATAACCCAGGTACTGTGGCAATAGCCACTTAATTTAGGTCATAACGGGGGTATTTAAACATTTTGAAAAAGTCAGGTCCATCTGAATTAGCTTTTAGATGTCAAAGGTTGCAGACCTTCTACCACTAAAAATCTAAACCCACTAAAACGCCACTAACTACACTAAGTAGTGACCCGAGGTTGTCACCACTAGAGGATAAAAAAAATAGTTAACTTATAGGTTGTCACAACCCGAGGATGAAAAAAATAGTTAACTTAGAGATTGTCAGAACCCGAGGATGAAGAAAAATAGTTAACTTAGAGGTTGTCACAACCCGACGATGAAAAAAAATAATTAACTTACATGTTGTCACAACCCGATGATGAAAAAAAATAATTAACTTAGTGGTAAAAGGTCCGGTATATTTGTGTACTAAGCATTACTACTGTTGTCCGAATGGGAACTTTCGAATCAGAGGTGACTGTTGGATATTTTCATTTCAAATTGAAGTTGGGTCTTCGCGTAACACTTCTCACAGTTCTTTACAATAGAATAACAGCTTTTTGCGAAACGGTTCTTGCATTTGTCGAAAATGAACGAGAAAACCAGACCTTCTACCACTACAAAGTTAACTACTTTGTCACCACTAGAGGATGAAAAAAAATAGTTAACTTCGAGGTTGTCACAACCCGAGGATGAAAAAAAATAGTTAACTTCGAGGTTGTCACAACCCAAGGATGAAAAAAAATGGTTAACTTCGAGGTTGTCACAACCCGAGGATGAAAAAATATAGTTAACTTAGAGGTTGTCACAACCCGAGGATGAAAAAATATAGTTAACTTAGAGGTTGTCACAACCCGAATATGAAAAAAAATAGTTAAAGTAGTTAACTTTGTAGTGGTAGAAGGTATGAAAGGTTGTCAGATTATTGAGTAAAATATCTTCCAACAGAGTGGAAAAAAACTTCCTCTTGTGCATAGTTCTTAGTTACCATTTTGCCAACTTGAAATAGAAGTGAAAAAGGAGACCTGACAATAAGAATTACTCTAATACAGGGGCAACTTCAATAGATGTCTGTTGAACAATTAATTAATAAATTAACAATATTTCATTTCAAAATAGGAATACTGATTTCAAAATTTTAAGAAAATTCTTCTCAAAATTGGTTCTTTGAAAAAATCAAAATTTCAAAAACTGCAATGTTTCCACAAATAATATAATTATTATCAAAGCTACCAAGGTATTAACGTAATACTTGGTCAATTCAGGTCGACAGGTTTTTGTTGAATATTTAAATAATTTTTTTAAAACGTTATTTCACACCTTTTTTAACTATTTTTTAATTAAAAATTTTAATATGTTTTTAAATATTAGACAATAACAGTCTTTGAGTCAATACAATAAATATCTAAGTCAAGGCATTAAATCTTTGATTTAATACAATAAATATTTGAGTCAATATAAAAAAAAAACTTCCTAAACATTCGAAAAAAAGACTATTTCTAAATTTTAGAAGAAATCAAGTTTTGTGAACATTCAACAAATGGTGGGTAAAATTTTTAGAACTTTTGATTTAATTATACATATTTTCAAAACTTTTAACAAATTGAATAAAATAAAATTATATATATATATATATAATATCAAATTGACTCAAGTACTGCAATACAATACACAACTATAGATCTACCAACAAATCAACAAGAGATGTGTCACACTGTGGCCTTGCTAAAAAGTATCTTAATGCAAAACAAGAATTATGAAAACTCAAATATTTCACCATGCAAAAATATATAATCTTCAAAAAAATCCTCTAAAAGAAACCAAAATCCTTCAAGATATTATAACTAATCTCAAGTTTCAACACAAGCCAAAATATCATCTTTTAGAAATCCTCATATAAAAATAGACCTATTATTACCTAGTGGCCTATAAAAATCACTTAAGCTACAATCTTATATATAATGGCAACAGTGTCTCTATGTCTGTGTGGGCAGTGCCTGGAAAATTCTGGACAAGGCAGCAAAAGGAAAAAAATGTAACTTCCTCCTCCTGTCCCTGGCAGCAAAAGAATGGAAGGTTTTGAAAAAACACCCCCCTCCGCCGACCCCCCAAAACACCCCACCCTCACTTCATCCCCTCTCCTCTCCCTCTCTTTTTCTGGAAAAGAAGGAAAAAAAGAATTTAAAAGAAAACCAATGGTGGGTGCGGAAGTGGGTGGGTTGGGTTAGAGCCTGGGCTGAACCAGTAGAAAACCAATGGTGGGTGGGTAAGTGGGTGGGTTGGGTTAGAGCCTGGGCTGAATCAGCTACCCACGTTGGGTGCCAGGGTTTGCCCTTGAGGGGGGACCTTTGCTACGAAAACAAAGTTTTTTTGTGAAGACGAACCAAAAAACAACCACGCAGATAGTAAAGCTTAACAGAGCGTTTGGGGTGGCTGGAGTGGCGTAGCCACAGGTTACCCACTAGTACTCTATAATGAACCTAAACACAACATCCTTGCCTTGGTCCAGGCAAGGCCAACAAAGGCAAATACACACGTATGACACCCCCTCTGGGCAAAGCAATTTGTGGCAATGACTTATGTGAGGTAAAAGAGTCCCATTCTTTCACTTTTCATAATGCCCATGTAACTTCTAAACCATTTACTTCGACACCCGGTAAGTACCCATTTGATTCCCCCCGGGTATCATGCTAAAATGATGAAAAGAAAATAATAAATGATAAGTAGTCAGTTTTTTATGTCATATAATAATGCCCTTAGCCACGAGCATTACTTACTGGAATTCCTCACATGGGCCATTGTTCTGGTATGTAAAGCGGATCATTCAAGAATTGAATCTCATTTCTCCTAGACCTTCCGGATAGCGCCTTCGCTAACATCTCACGCGCAAGAGCGCGTTTGCTTGGAGGGTTTGTCTTGCTTAGTTTTGAGATGATCTCGCAGCGCTGGGACTCATTCACGCGCTTGTCAGTCAGTTTTTTCGACATTGCAACGAAACGCAGGCAATTTGGGAATGGAGCGTCTAAAGTGCGCACTTATCGATAAAGTATGCACAAAACTCCGAGGTTCAAGTTGCATACTTAAACGGGAGACTACTGTAATGTGGCAGCCTCCTCCGACATTATTAACTTACAATTCGAAACAAACCTAGACAAGAACAACTTAACCTTCAAAAACATCATACCCTAGTAGTAATTTGGCCAATTCAACACTAATTATATTATTTTCAGAAATGTTGGAATTTTCAAATTTTATTTCTTTCAAATCAAAAAAATATTGTGAAGGATATTATTGAATATATAGGAATATTCCATTTCTTGAAATGACTTTTTCAAAATTAATTAATTATTTGATAGACATGTGTTGCAATGGCCAAGGTACTACACTATACTAGTGGGTAACCCGTGGCTACGCCACTCTAGCTACCCCAAACGCTTTGTGCTTTCATGTTTGGATTTGTAGCCAGGTTTGGCTAAATCTTCCTTCAGATAATTGCCCACTTTTTCCACATCTTCCTACAGATGATGGCTACAAACAAAAACAATTCGCAAAAAAAAAAACCCACTGGTGCTATTATTACCATATGGTTGAAGAATGGGTACCTTTAAAATAAATACACTTATTATTACATTTTCTTTCAAGGAGAGGTTTACAAAATTTAAAATAATAATAATACAATTAATATGATTATTTTTGGGTGCCACAGACAGACAAATCCATTTCAGAAATGGAGAAATCCATAGTTTTGACTCTTACCCAAAATTGGCTCGCCCATCGTGCCCTAAAATTTATAATAATAATAATACAATTAATATGATTATTTTTGGGTGCACAAATAGACAAATCCATTTCAGAAATGGAGAAATCCATAGTTTTGACTCTTACCCAAAATTGGATCTGGACTTCAAACCCCAATCTTTGGATTCGAAGAACCTGGATTGAGACCTGGTTTGGGAACCTCAAGCTGCACGTGGATCAAGACCTGGACCTAGAGCTGGACTTGAAACCCCAATCTTTGGCTTTGAAAAACCTGGATTAAGACCGGGTTTGGAAACTTCAAGCTGCAACCGTGGATCTGGACTTCAAACCCTAAATCTAGGGCCAAATCCCAGGCGCTGCATGGATTCGCCTCTCACACAACCATCTGGGGCCACAAATCAACGAGCTGTTGTTGGGCAGGTGTCTCTAACGAACATCATCCAAAAAGGTCATTCGTTCATTCGTTCGTTCATTCATCAAAGACAGAGAGACAGACACCACTTTTGCTTTTATATATAAGATCTTCAAGTAGAAATTTTGAAACTTCTATTTTGGAGAGGTTTTGCCAATTTTTTTCATTTGGTAGTCAAAAATAGACAAGCCTGTCCAAATTGTGATGCATTTGGTCCCATTTTTGGCTCTCTCTCTCTCTCCTAATGGATGATGATTTATCACCAAATAGGTTACAGCACAAAATCGATGGGGGAAAAAAAAATTTTAATTACCTATATATTGGTGGCATTTCTTATGTTTTGCAGAAATTGATGAAGAGGAAAATTTTGCTGAAATTTCTACAAATGGATTCAAATCTTAAATAAATAGATAATAATATGCAAAATCCTTTTAATTTTGGGGGACAGCCTCGTGTGTCTAGTTCTTGAACTTTAAGGTCCATAGTTCAAACCCAACAATCGATTTCATAAAAGTTTTATAAAAATTTCAACACAAGCAATAAGTAATTTTCAGCAAAATGAAAAAGAATTTAATTTATGCCAAAATCATTCAGGTATTACGGGAGTGTTGGGCAAGTATGGTAATGGAATATAAATATCCAAAAAAATTAAATATGCAAAAAATAATAGGTATTAAGCAAATTTTTAGCTTGACATATTACTATAATATTATTATGAATATAACCAAAATTATAAGTTTTAGATAATAATATGAACATATGCATTGGGTGGTTATTTGATTTTTTTATAAGCATCAATATTGTTCAATTCGGTTCTTTGAAACCAATCAGAATCAAAGAACCAATGGTTATTTGATTGTTTTCAAATCTTTTGACAACCTTAGTTATATATCTATTGTTATGAACAATATTGTGATAATTGTTAAGGGTCGATCTATTGTTTAAATGTTTTTCATTTCACTCCTGAGTCAATTACAACAACAAATAATCATCTCAAACCAAAGAAATCATCACTATTTTTTTTTTGAGGGATCAATGTTCTTCTCTTGACTTTTTGCTGAAAAAGCATTTTTGGGATTCAAAAAAAGAAAAGAAAATAACAAACAATTGCCCCCAAAAAATCATTGGTTGGGATCATTTTGTACCTCAATCCACACAAAAAACTCAACGTTTTGCTACAATGCTTGTTGAAGTAAGAAAGGCACACAAAACATTGTTCTACGACAAAAATGTGTAGAAATTTTTTAAATGATTACCCTAACATTGCAATTCCCCCATAGACCTCCAATGTGGACCCCTCAGGACCCGACCCCAAAAGACTCCCTTCACATCAAAGTCAATGTGGACAAATTTTGAATTTTTATTAAAATTGACCCAACAAATGTAAAATCACCATGTGTAAAAAAAAGTTAGCAAGATTTTCACGAAGGACTTAGTTAGGATTGATTGCTAATCCTATCTAGCTCCTAGTAGCGTGAATAGACCCAACAACATTACCCTTGGTAAATGACAGGATTGCTTAGACACGATTTTGGAACAAGTCTATTGAGGAGAGAACCGTCCACATGTTGAATATTCTAAGAAGGCTGCATTGAAAAGAAAATTGTAGTAGTGCAAAATTTGTGACGTTTTAAGAGAGGGATGTTTGCAAAACTATTTGGTATACAATTATGGCAATTTTAAAATCAATTTACATAAGTTACAAGAAGGAAAAGAAAAGAAGGTGTACGATTCTACCACATCAAATAAAGGGAATTGAAAGAAACAAGTCCCAGTGATACAAACCGAATCAAACATTTAGTCTTTGATTGAGCAATGTGCTCATACAAGCCGAATACCAACATTGAAATGAAGGGATTCAAAAGCAACAAGCCCAAGTGATACAAGTCAAATCAAACATTCAATCCTTGATTGAGCAGTGTGTCTAGATGTTTCATAAAATATCCATCGTTAATGATATTAAATAATACAATGATAGTTTTGAATTTTGTTATAATTAGAAGAAAAATAAAAAAGCTTAGACTCGTGATTTTGAAAAATAAATAAAAATATTTTATAACAAGTAAAAGGCAATAAAACTGTAGAAGGAGAAATAAATTTTTAGCCAAAAGATAAAAGTTTAGTAAAAAAGAAATATAGTTTTTACCAAGATATAAAAGTTTAACCACGAAAATATAGAGGTTTTGTCAAGAGATAAAAATTTCGCTACGACAAGGTAAAAAATTAACCAAGAAGAGATATAAATTTTGTTAACAGATAAAAGTTAAACCAAAAAGAGATAAATGTTTAGATTAAGAGATATAAGTTTTGCAAAAAGATAAAAATTTCCCCAAGAAGAGGTAAAATTTTAGCCAAAAAGAAATATAAATTTTGTTAAGAAATAAAAAGTAAAACCAAGAAGAGATAAAAAGCTTAGAGTAAGAAATATATGTTTTGCCAAAAGATAAAACTTTAACCAAGAATAGATAAAAGTTTAACCAACAAAAGAAACAAGTTTAGTTCAGTAGAGATACAAGTTTAACCAAGGAAAGATAAAAGTTTAGCCCAAAATAAATATAGATTTTTCCCAAAGATAGAAGTTTAGCCAATAAGGGATATAGGTTTTGCCAAGAGATAAAAATTTATCTAAGAAAAAATATAAATTTATCCAATAAAAGATATAGGTTTTGCTAAAAGATAGAAGTTTAGTTTAAAAGATATATAGGTTTTTCTAAGAGATAAGAGTTTTGCCAAGAGATAGAATTTTAACCAGGAAAATATAAAAGTTTTGCCAAAAGATAAAAACTTAGTGAAGAAAATATAAAAGTTTTGCCAAAAGATAAAAATTTAGCCAAAAAAAGGAGTTTCACCAAGAAATAAAAATTTAACCAAGAGGAAATAAAAGTTTTCCACAAAATAAATATATGTTTTACCAAAAAATAAAACGTAGGTAAGGAATTAGTTGTTAGTTTGTAGGCAAGGTTAAGATGTAGGTCAGTAGGGTAGCTAGGTGTGGGAGTAGTATGGAGATCAAGGTTGTGAAAAAATTAATGAAAAAAAGAATGGTCAAAGGTCAACAAACAAAAAACATTGACTATAGTAGAATGTTGGTTAATGTAGGGTAAAGAGGCAGATGAAAAACACAGCCCATCCTATCGACAGAACGTCCAACTGGTGTAGTCATGGGGGCCAACAACAACAACGACGACCATGAAACTACGGCCAAAGTGAACCAACCCCCATGACTACACCACTTGGCCGTTCTGTCTGTAAGATGCGTTGGATGATTTGCCTTTTTTTCATTCACCTTACGTTAACCAACATTCTACCACGATCAATCTTTTTTGGTTGCTAACCTTTGACCATTTTTTTTCTCAACCCTGACCTCCATACTACCCACCCACCTAGCTAATATTGACCTAAATCTTAGCCCTACCTACTATTTAACAATTAATCCTTTACTTACCTTCGCAAAACTCTTATCTCCTCTTGGTTAAACATATATTTCTTCTTGGCTAAACTTCTATCTCTTAACAAAACCTATATATTTTTATCGACTAAATTTCTATCTCTTGGCTAAACCTATATATTTTATTGGTTAATTTTTATTTCTTCACTAAACTTCTATCTCTTGGCTAAACCTATATATCTTACTATCTAAGTTCTATTTTTTGCTTAAACCTATATTTTTTATTGGCTAAATCTATTGGCTAAACCTATACTTTTTCTTGGTTAAACTTATAAATTTTGGCTAAACTTCTATCTCTTGGTTAAACCTATATTTTTTATTCATCAAACTTATATTTCTAGGTTAAACTAATTTTTCTTAGCTAAACTTATATATGTTACTGGCAAAACTTTCCTCTTTTGGCAAAACATGTATTTTTTGGCTAAAATTATATTCTTTTTGGTTAAACTTATATTTCTTGATTGAACTTATATCCCTTGGCAAAACCTATATATCTTCTTGGTTAAAATTATTTCTTTCAATTAAACCTATATTTCTTCTTTGCTAAATTTTTATATTTTGGCTAAACCTATATTTCTTTTTAGTTAAGCTTATATTTCTTGGCAAACTTTATATATCTTATTAGTTAAAGGTGTACCTAATTCCTATTCTAGAAATTAACCAAAAAAGTAGATACATTTTTCAATAATGCCATTTTAATTATTTGCAAAAATCTACTTATTGGCAAAACCTACCTACCCACACATCATTATACATACCTATGCACTTGCAAGTTATGGACTTCAATTACAAAAAATATAATCTAAAATGTGGGTATCGCAATTGTGAAATTTTTTTTTGGCGGCGGTCCTCTACCTCCACTTTGGACCATTTAATGCAAGATGTACTTAGTTTAATTAAATAATAAGCTTGATAAATATAGAGTTAAAAAGACATCAAACATTTATGATTATTTGCACAATTTTTAATACTAATCAAAATCATTCCTAAGTTGGATTTTGGGGGGAAATTTGGCCAAATTTTCACATACAAATACTTGCAACAAGATGCATTTTATCTCTTTTGAAGGTGAATGAAGAAAGTCTCAAGTTGAAGTGACCATACTAGAGGTAAGAGAATAAACTTTTATTTCATTCATTTAATCTTTTCTTTTCAATGTGTTTCAATTTTAATTCATCACTCAATCTAAAAGATTATTTTGTATGGCATTTGCATATATTTATATGACTATTAATTTTTATGAAATTTACCATTAAAATTGTTTAGGTCTATATAATTTTTTTGGGGGTAATTAGTTTTAAACTCTAAGGCTAATGTTTCCATTCATTATAAATTTTAATTGATTAACTTTAAAATTCAAAACATAGTTGTCATAAATGTTTTTTGTATTCCATTTGTAGTTTTGTTTGTATAATCATTAAGTTTAGAGCATTTATCATTAGGATTATTTAGGGTTTTAAGTTTAAGGCTTAATGAAATGTGTGTTGATTTATTTAGGTTGTGTTTTCAAATCAAGATACAACTCCTTTGAATGTGATATCATCCTTTAACATCAACGATATGCTATTTTTTCTTAATTTTTTTTTTTTTTGGTTCCTAATTTAAGAAAATCAATAACCCCGGATGGTTTTAATACGGTCATCAAATTTCACTAAGAATGTTCCATGTTTGATATATGGATTTAGCATTTCGACCTCCCATAAATAGTGTGGATTTAGGATCATAATGCCAATATTACATTTTGCCACCCATATATAGTGTGCATCTTTAAATTGTTATGTAAGTATTGCATTTCTCTCTGTCCCATATATAATGTGGATTGTGGTCATAATGTGGGTATTGCACTTTGTCCTCACATACAGTGTGCATCTTTAAATTATCATGGAGGTATTGCATTTATGTTTTCCATAAATAATGTAGTTTGTTAATTATCATGTGGGTATTACATTCATATTATCCATAGATAATATGGATTTAAAATTTACAATTATGACCGTATCATATGTTCTCCATACTTAGCATTTAGGGTATTATGTGCATGATTATATAAGGTTTAGATGAGGGATACAAATTAAGTACTTAAAAAATGTACATTTGCATTAGTATTGAATATGACAATGAACATGTAATTTAACATATTGCAAATATAAAATTTTGGACATCAATATCAATTCATTGTTTTTTCTTGTATAATCAGCTTAAGGCATAGTTTTAAACATGGGTCATGCTTCAAAATCTCAATATATTGAAATTCAAAATCTAAAGAAGTCACCTTTAAACAACATGGATTTGGTGTGGAAAAAAGATGTTCGACATGGAAGGGCACATATAATCGAAGTTGAGTGTGCATACATCCCACATGCACAAATCTCGGAATTTCTAAACAGTGAACGAAGCCATGAAGACTCCCCAATGGAGTGGAACATTTATAAGCAGGTACCCTCACAAGAAAATGTAAAAATGCCAAGAATCCAAAACCACATCGGCCATATTTAATATGATGTTTTATTATTCATTTTTGTTATATGGAGCTTGTTTTTTAACCTCATATTGTATCAAAATTTAAGTCCTAAATTGATTTCACATTTTGTAAGTATGCATGTGAGTATGTACCAGAAGATAATCATGGAGACCCAAATCACCATCAATCCATTAAACGAGGTTGTTTAGCTCAATTTTTGATTAGGCGATTGTACACACAACCTGAGGTGGCAAAAATAATCTTCTACCATTGACTTCATATGCGGATCAATGGTGAACTTGCACATGGCAAACATGACCTTGATTACATTGCGCGACCATCTTTTTTTGCTCCACGAATGTCACAAGCCCTCAAGGACCACATTTGGACCCAATTGGGTTTAGGTTACACCGTCAAACACATATATGATAAACATAAGGCAATATGGTGGGCTAGAATCAATGCAGGAGAAGCGATGACAAAGGATGATTTCATTAGACAACAAGACATCGTTTACTTAGATCGTAAACACAAAAAAGGAGTTAGTGTTTACACCAACATCCAGCCATTTCCCTTCGCACATGGGCATTTAGTCATCCAGATGATGTGTTTTATTTTCAAGATGCAAGTGAAGATAATGGGATTCATGTCCCATTCACAATAGGGAGACAAACCCCATCTCAATTGCAAGCCATGGTTTCATTAGGTGATAATGGGGCAATTTCAATGGATGCCACTTTCAGCACCAATGATGTGAAATTTCATTTGTTCACATTGATGGTGTTTGATGCACATCACACTAGAGTGCCAGTTGCATGGATCATTACAAGTCACCAAACATGTGATGATTTGGTGGAATGGCTAACTCCTTTGGGAGCACTAAATGTAATACTTGCATGACAATTTAAATATGCACATTGTATGTGGGGCCAAAGTGCAATATTCACATTATGACCCTAATCCACATTATATGTGTGAGCCCTAAATGCAATACTTACATGACTTTTTAAATATGCACACTATATATGGGGGGGGAAATGCAATACCTACATGATAATTTAAAGATCCACATTGTATGTTGTTGTAGATTTGTGGATGGTGAGGCTTCGACAAGTGCCACATTCAAACCAAGACACACAAACATCAATTGAATCTTACCATGGGGCATTGAAACATTGGTTCTCTTTGGAAACAAAAAGGCTTCGAGGTCGACGAATTGATTGGTTAGTGTGGAGACTCACGACAATGGTTGCAAGACATTACATGCACACAGTTGAAATGAAGAAATGTGGGTTCATAAAAAATAAGGTTGTGGAACGCATTGTGAAAACGAACGTTGAAAAGGCCACATTGATCCCTCACACCAATGTCCCCCATGGGATACATGATTAGAGTGAAACTAGCCATGCATGGATGGTACAAAGCCAACAACATCTGAATATGACATATAAGGTCCCACTTCTTTTCACCAAGTATGCTTGTTGCACATGTGAATGGGCATTACGTGGAAAGTTGTGTAAACATCAAGTTGCCATTTTTCTTACATGTACCGATCTCATTAAGAAAAATATCATTCAATATTGTGGGACATGGTATGGATCTGATCGTGGAGGTTTTGCTGCCATGTTTCTAGACCCTACCTATTTGCACATTTATGACAATGAATCTAATGATGAAGAGGCCAATGAAGATCACTCTGAAAAACCATGGGTTGTTGATATGTGTGAGTTTATGAGACCAGATGATATTTCTTCCAATGTGGAAAAAGAGAAAGATCACAACCAACCTTCAAGTTCATCCACCTCCACGAAAAAAACGCTTGCTCGAATGGGTGACATAATGCAAAAAATCATCAATGAAGTGAAAGAAGGTGGGGTTCAATTCATAAACCACACCACATCATTGTTGCATGTTATTGCAATAGATGTACAAGGTATTCGCCTTTCCAAGGTGAATGAAGTCATGCATCCCAACATGGTATTTCATTGCGTCAATGATGGACTTGGTAATTCAGTGCATCGGATGAAGGATTGATATCAAACAATGTTAAAACATGGAAATATTCATAAGAAGAGGGCTCGTGAGTAAAAAACACAAATTTGCTTGTAACTATCCCCGATTTTAATTTTCCATTATTAAAATGTGCATCATATTACAATTGTGTCAAATAATAGATTATTTATGTGTTAATGCGTTTGATTTTTATATCAGTGAACATATAGGGCTTGAAAGTTAAAGTTACATTATTCAAGTTATATAAGACATATTTTATAAAACTCTGAAACAAAAATATTTCAATCAAACATTATATAGAGGTGGGTATTGTAAATCAATTGTGCAATGATCACTAGATCAATATGCGGGTAATGTTTACCCATCTTGTTTCTTGTGGCATTTAATTGGTATTGCATGTAGGTATTGCAAGGTTTAAGGTATATCATAATTAAAGGTTAACGAGCACTAACACAAGTATTGCATATAATTTCATATTTTTCATGGGTATTGATTATGTTAGATGAAAATATTGTGAATTTCCTATTCCTTCCAAATGGGCATTTGACCACTTAATGTGGGTATTGTCCTACTTTTTTCATTAGAATGATGATTTGCTTTAGTTATAAATACCATTTGGATATTTCTTATTACATTCGGTCCATTAAATTTAGGTATTGCGTATGGTGAACAAGATCCCCTTAAGTATACCTAGATTATGAAGGACTAAGTTTTTGCAATACTTGCATAATAAATTTTTATTAACCAAAATGGGGCTTTTGGTGAAGGTACACAATATAAATTTATGTAGGTATAATGATAAATTTACTATGGTAAATTGGTAATATTACATTATAGTAATAAAAAAATTACCTTAATGATCACCTTAACATTCACTATAAACGATGTAGGTATTGCAAATTAAAGTTTGGAAAAATTAGGACATGCCCATAATCAATGCTTACACCTAAAGATGAAGGTACTAATAATTGGTTAATTTTTTAAAAATAGGTATCTTTTGGATACATCTTATTGTTTTTATGCACTAAATGTAGGTATTGCATTTGGTAAACAAGATGATCTTACATAACTTTAGATGATGAGGGAATAGGTTTTTGCATTGTGAAATCAAGGGGGGTTACATAACATAGATTTACCTAGGTATTGCAATTTGGGATTTAACATAGGGCGATAGGGTATGGTATTACAAATTTAAAATTTTAACCCTCATCATGTAGACATTACGCCCTAATGCATGCATAGGTTTGAATTTGAAAAATTAAGCTAACCTATATAATGAACCTTAAAATGTTGAGTTTAAACTTTTGTATGTAACAAAAAATCTTTACATTGACCTTAAATTTAAAAAACCCAACAAAAATTGGCTACATAGCTTTAATGGTGGAATTTAATGATTTTTTTAGAACCAAGTGTTAAACCTAAGTTTGGAATTATTTTTGCATAACCCTAAATTATGTACAGATTATCAACTTGTGTTTTAGACTTAATTTGGGGGGGCAGGGGCAACCAGTGTGAAAGTTTTTTTTATCATTCATACCTTTGTCATGCAATCACCTTCATTCTCCTCTCCTTTAATGAAAGAGAAAAGAAAAATAGGAACTTCATTAGATGTATGTGTGTATGGGAATACATAAATTCACTTTAAAAATATTCCATGAAAATAATATAAATGTTAGGAAAAAGGTTACTTAAAAATAATTAATGACAAAGAATTGGACTTAATTTCCCCAAACCTAATGTCCCCCTTATTTATTTGAAACATATATTAGGCAAAAGTTTAAATTAGGGTAGTGGAACATGAACATGAGTTGGTTGATATGTGGGTATTGCAATTTGAAACGCTTTATGGAAAACCCAACCATAAACAAGAAAAGATCAAAAGTTTGCAATACCTACATAGACAACCCGATTTATGCACCAAGGGGTCCTTTCATGAAAATGGGCAATGTAATTATATAAAAATGTTATATTACATTTTTTGTTAAATTTATTGTGCGAGTACTTCATGATAAAATAATGAAAGTTGCCTATTTGATTTATAGTAAATGTAATCCATTTGTAATGGATGGGGGTGTTGTGTGCAACATGGCATAAGATTAATCCAAAATCTACAAATCCCAAAATTCGAGGTCAAAATTAAAACAAGTGGATTGATACAAAAATGTTCAAGTAACCACATTACAAAAAGGATGGTGACAAAAATATATCATGCTAAGTTAATCTATAATGGTTTGATACAAAATGGGGCATATGTGCATTAAAGCTATATCTATAATTATTATTCTGAAGAGGATGAACTAGAAGGAATGCCCATATTGGTGCGATACTTTGCTACAATTTCTATAACTTTGGTTGCATGGTGATGAGTAAATAGTTGACAATACTCAAGCACAAGTCGAATTGCATTTACAACAAAAGCCTCCTTTGTTGTGCCTTGAAACCTAACACAAAAAACAAAAAAACAAATTACATTCCAATGTTAAAATGCAAACAATGTTTTTAAAGTTGAAAAAAAAGTATGGAAATATACCGCCCATGAATGATTTTCTATTCTCTAGTGTTGTTTGCATTTCCTCCCTAGTTCTTTTAGTTGGTGGTTTATGTGGATTCTCCTTTTGATGCATAGACGGATATTGAAAGATTTTTGCCAATACTAAGGCAGATTAACTAGTATCTTTCTTATCCCCTTTATTTTCCTTTACATACTTATACCACTGATTTAGCTCATTACACAAACTATTGAATATAATATGTGCCTAATCTACCTTTTTCCCTTTTTTTGTTCTCATCAATGTTATAACATTCTTATTGCTAAAACATTAGACCTTTTCCTTTTGATAATTGACATATATAATGGCAAGATACCTGATAGAGTATGGCAAACCCAAACTCTTTGTATTCCATTGATTTGTAGAAGAATTTGTAGGTGAAAGTCTACAACTTTTTAATGCTTGTATTGCTAATGATTTACTAACTTACCCTTTCAAGTCTTCTACATACCTTTCTATACATACTCCAAAAACATCTATAAGCAGTTGTTTATTAATGAAATACATTTTATCCTTATGCTTAAAGTAAATATATGTGCCTTTGATCAAGGATGTGTTTAGAAATTCCAACATGACAACATGCATCGATGTTTCCCAATCCATCAAAAACAAAATAGTTAACCCTACTTTAGAAGCCCAATCTCTTTCCTCAAGAATATGCTTCCAATCCTCCATTTTCTCAACATGTTCATCATAATTTTGTTTTGTTTATATCCACATGAATTGCTCAAGATTTGGAATTTTAATACCTTTCTCCAAAAGTGTGGTTTTGTCTAAGATTACATGTCTTTTCATTGCTACAAATTTTGATTTTTGCCTCTCGACCTCCATTGCCTTTCATTGTGCTTCTACCATCATCTGCACCTTTGTAGATTGTTGTACTTCCACTTGCACTTTTGTGGATAGTTGCTCTTCTACTTCAACAATGTTTTCATCCCCTATGTCATTTTGAACTGATTATGCTTCCACAAATTGCTGCTACACAACTTTGTCTTCCTCCAATTCCTCAATGAACACCGAATCTACTGATGTAGCTCCTAGTTTGATGTACTTTCTTGCACACTGTCTTTTTCTTTTGCACAAAAACTTAACTATAGATGTTTCAATTGTGTTTATATCTTGATTATTGTCTCCAAAAATTATATTTTCTCATTATATGCCTTCCCTTTTACACATTCCAAAGATGATGATGAATGCAATGGTGACCTTATAGCCAACGGCTGAATATTCAACACACTTTCACATTCTACTCTTCTCAACTCCTCTTTTGCTTCTATTCTTTTCAACAATTTCGCTTCCTCCTACTTCCTCATGCTGCTACTATGACTAGGTAAATACTTATGTTGATTCAGCTGATACCCTTAACAAATCATCTTTAGATCTTTGGATCCCCAAAACCCTCACTTCTCTAATTATTACTCACAGATTTGTTAGTCATGTGTAGATCAAAAATTAATATTGTGTTCACCATAGGATCTTTCATCTATTCCTCAACTTCAATACTTTACATATGTGGTTTTTGTATTTCACAATTTTCATTGTCCTCCTCCATATCAAAATTCTCCATCTGAACTCCACTTGCACTCTATTCCCAATATATTGGTATCTATTGTTTTTGTTTATGAACTTTAGATTCCATGTACTTGTAAGGTTTCAACTTATTCACATTGACCAACATTAGGTTAGTTTCAAACTTCTTAATGGTCACCAATAACACAATGTTATTTGGCAACATATATTATGTTATGTATGGTCCAAACCATTTCCTAGTGAACTTCCCTAGGTGTGACAAATTGCCCTTTGGAAACCACGGAACATAATCACTAAAACTGAATTGTTTTTTTGGATTCTTTTGTTGAATCCATAGTGCTTTACTCCACCACTTCTTGTAGTTTCTATAGCCTGCATTCTAACTTCCTCCAACTTTTCTAGCTTTATAATTTTGCTAATTAAAATTCTCACTAAAGTAGTATCTTTCTCATTTCCATCAACAATTGGCACTATGTATTTTATGGGCATCAATGGATGTAATCCATACACTAATTGATATGGTGTATACCATGTTGCTACTTTGTATGCATTTTTATATGAAAATAACACTGTAGACAAATGTTCATCCCAATTTATCCTATTTTCACAAACTAACTTGGTCAACAATGTTTCAAGTAAATTGTTAGTAGACTCGGCCTACCCATTCCCTTGAAAATAATAGGTTTTAAAACTCACATGTTTCAGTATAAAATGATGTGTCAAATACTTGATGGCATCAATAATGAAATGAACTCCTTGATCAATGATTATAGTCAAAGGACATCCAAACTTGGTTAATATGCACTCATACAAAAAAATGGTTGTGACTACTACAATATTAGTTCTCAATGCTTTTGCTTCCACCCACTTTGTAGCATAATCTATGGCTACAATATATATTTTTTCTTGTATATTTTCATGTTGCTTGATTGGCCCCATAAAATCAAGTCCCCATTTCATAAAATGGTTCCTCCAGAAGACTTGTAACTAGCTTTGCAAGACTTTGAGTTACAATCCTCCTATTCTTTGACATGCATGACAAGATTTGCAACAATGATGCACATCTTTATATATAGTTTTGGCCACCAATATCGACCATCCAATATTTTTCTCTATGTCATTTTAGTTGCAAAATGACCTCTTAATGGTCCTTCATGCACTCATCACCATCTATGCTTCTATAGTTGTCAAACATTTTATAAGTTTGTTGTCTTGGCCCATTCTATTTAATTCACCATTCTTCAGTGTGAAAAGACCACGGTAGAAACAATTTGAACTTGAGCTAGAAAGAGAGACCAAGGTAACAACAATTCGAACTTGAGCTTGAAGATAAAAAGACCAAGGTGATAGTAACTTGGGTTCAAGCTCGAGCTTGAACTCAAGGAGAAAAGGAGATTAAGGTAGTAGGAACTTAAGTTTGAGGAGAGAGACCAGGGTAGTAACAACTTGAGCTGGAGCTCAAAGGGAGAGAAAGAGACTAAGGTAGTTGTAGGTCAAGTTCAAGCTTGAAAAAAGAGACTAGCATAACAACAATTTGAGTTGAAGCTCAAAGAAAAACACACTAGGGCAACTATAGATCAAATTTGAAAAGATGAGAGAGAAGGAAAGATCAAGGCAATAATCGAACTCAAGCTCTTGTTTGAGCATGAAGAAAGAAGGACTAAAGTTATAACAAATATAACAACTTCAGTTCTCCCATGGTTCATGTGTTGTGTTCCATACTTCCATCACACATAAGGCATGCATGAACATGGAAAATGGAACAAATACATAACATCAACAAGTCAAACAACCTCAAACCCTAAAAGGAGAAACAACCACATGAACGAGCTCAAGAAGCTCAGCTCCAAGTGTACATCTTGAGCTCCAAGTGCAATTCTCAAGCTCTAGAGGGAGATGACCAAAGGAAATGAGAAAAGGAAATGAGAAAAATCATTGAGGGAAGCCTTGTGGCTCCTCCAAGTGTTGAGGACTAGACTAGATGGGAGATGACCAAATGAAATGAGAGAGATTGTTGTGGGAAGCTTGATGGCACTTCCAAGTGGTGAGGTCCGGACTAAAGGGAGAAAACCAATGGAAACAAGCAAGATCGTTTTTGGAAGACCCCGAGCACCTCCAAGCATTGGGGGAATTAGGATTAACATTGTGGGAATTAGGGTTCAGAGAACAAAGAAACACCAATCACCATAGATGTGAAACCCTATGTGAAAATTTTGATCCCAACTATCGATGGTTGATGTACAATTTTACATAAAATTTGGTCTGGTTTTCCCTTCATCCAAATTTTGATTATAAGACATGTGGTGTTTACTTTTCATCAACATTGATTTTGAAAATAAGATCGAAACTGTTCAGTCATAGGGAGTCCTGTGTTTGTTGGCTATTTTCTTCAGCAGCTAGGGGTATCTGACTTTGGATGTGATATCTTGATCATTTTTCACTCAAATGACAAGCAATAAAGAGCGTTGGGAGTGCCAAGAGGTGCTCTACAATTCATCATGAAACTCCATGGTCAATCAAGCTACTCCCTGAGGGCCTGAACTCTAAAAATCCTTAAGTGTTCGGTTATGGGCTGTTCTACCCTACCTTTCTGCCTGTTCCTTGTCACTGACTGGTTGAACCTCATAACTTACCTTGTGGTGTGTTGCATAATCAGTACCCTAGGTGTTCCCACACATTCAACTATATCGGGTAACCAGCACCCTTCCCTACTTACCTAGTTCATAATTTTGATAACAATGAAGCACACTCAATAAATTGTACATATTTTTCATGACAAGGAAACCCGAAAAATACTCAATAGATTAATAGCTGGTGGTTTCTGTATAGGAGAAGGGCCTGAAAGGAAGCACAGGCCCTTCTGGTGATTTGAGATCTCTGCCCAAGGCCAGCAGGCGTCGAAAATCACGGAAGGGCCTCTACTCATGTCCTTTTCCAACGTAAAGCAAAGCTGGGATTTTTTCACTTTTTAGAAATAGTGAAAGGCTGGCTGGTACGTTCCACTGGTCAGAAGATCCCAGTAGAGCCTGGCTGGTAGGTACCTTCCACCACAGAAGATCCCGCTTGCTGAAACCAGGTTTCTGCGGGCAGGTAATGGAGCTGAAAATACAAAGGAAAAGTCCAGGCAGTGCTTTCCGTAACAAGGGAAAACACTCTCTAATTTGGTCATAATTTTTATGACAAGGATAAAATCTCAATAAATTGGACACAATTTTTTTAGGAAAATTCTATTTTCACACTTTTTTGGCTAGATTCACACCTTTTTTGCCCGTCCGATTTTAAACAGAATAAATTTGAGTGCATGAGGAGCAGCCATGCACTGCGAAATCATGGGGTCATGAAATCGGTGTGAAAATAGAATTTTCTTTTTTATAACAAGGAGAAATAATCTTTTTCTTAAAAGAAAAATAAGTTGTTACTTCTTTTTTTTTTGCAATTTGTGTTACACCTGTGTGCGGGGATAATTTCCTGGATTTTCATTTGCAGACAATTCTTTTTTCAATTCAAAGTAAACTTCAAACTTGTTCTAAATTTAAAGAGAAATAAAGTATGTTTTAAATTAAAATCAAGATCACTGAATAAAGAAAAAATAGAAGTGACAAAATGTTAAATTCTGTGTAGTCTTTGGGTTACTGGAAGCTTATACCCTTTTAGGGTTACTGTTTAGGGTTAGCAATTTGTTTTTAAAAATAAAATAAAAATAGAATGCAGTCTATAAAAGAGAAAAATGAAACCAAAAATGGGAATTCCACATCCGTTTAGGGTTACTAGAAGATTCTCCCAATTAGGGTTAGGGTTATAGACCTTAGGATTTAACGAGAGGGTTTCCCAAAGCAGCAATTTGGTTTTATTTAAAGAAAAATCGAATTTGTTTGAGATTTAACAGAAAAATCAGTCTGTGGAGAGAAAAAAAAATTATAAACGGAAAATTTAGATCCTTTTTAGGGTTACTAGTTGATTCTACCCACTTAGGGTTAGGGTTAGGGCTTAGGGTTTAAGGAGAGCGGGTTTCCGAGAGCAGCAGTTTTGTGTGCACCCACACGCGCCCGGGCACAGAGAGGACCGAGAGAAAGACAGAGCGCGCGCGAGAGACATCTGTCGCAGCATAGCCACGCGTGTGATGTTCTCTCTTTTCTGTTGGACGCTTTTGAATATAATTTACTGTTGCCCGGAAGCGGTCGAGGGTGCGGTCGCGAAAAGACTGCAGTTTTGGTACACAAACCGTCAGCAAGGGAAGGTAGGGGAAGAGGCGAGTGGCGATGTCAGTCGCTCGTAGAATGAAGAAGAATCGCGAGCGCAAGGAGAAAGCACTACTGACCATTGCATCGGCAAGTGATGATATGCCTGTTGAAGAAGAAGGGAAATCTAGCGGTATTTCTGTACTCGATGGAGCCAAACCGGCGGTCGTTGACGTTGAGCACGTAGAAGATGGAGTAGGTTCGGAATCGAGACGCAAAAGGAAGCTGAAGCGGAAGCGGAAACCAGCTCCTGCAGATGATGTCGAGGTATGGTGTGAATATTCTTATCTTTGGTTCCCTCCTGTTGTTATCAGGCTTTAGGGTTCCAACACTCGTTGTTATAGATGTGGCGCTGGTGGTGAAATCTCTCTCTGTGCTCACTATCTCCGTTGTGGACTTGTATCTGCAGAATGCAAACCGAGTCAGGGTCCAAGGGTTAGGAGCAGTAGAACAAGAAGCTGCAATAACAAGGATCTGTAATCCTAATAGAGCAGAGAAGATTGGCTTCGAGATGGTACCAGGCAATAATTGTGTGGGAAGTGATAAAGACATGAATGTAGTGGCAGCTGTGGCGAGGACATCAGAAAAGTTGCAGAGCTCGAGGAAGAAGCGGAGAAGAAGTAGTGAAAGAGAATCAGTGAAAGAAGAAGACGGAAGTAGTAATGGGTTGTCACTAGAAATAGCAAAAGCAACACTTCTCGAGGGTGGGGCATCAGAAAAAATTGAGAGCGCCATGAGGAAGAAGCTGAAAAGAAGTGAAAGAGAAGGAGTCAAGGAAGATGGTAATAAAAATGTGGTGAGTTTGTCATTAGAAACTGCAAAAGGAAGACTTCTCGAGGGTAGGGTGTGGCAATATGTATGTCAAAGAGCACTCATTGGGGACACAAAATGCTCAATTTGGAACCCACCACATTTGGTGGTCAAGTCCTTTGATATCTCCGACCCAATCGCTGCATCTCAGGCATCAACAGATTTAAGAAGGAATCCACTGTCAGGATTGAAGTCACCGAGTGGTATGGCTTCCAAGTTAGGTGCTTCTCAGGCATTGCATGGAGAGAAACAATTGCTGCCTTTGGGGATCAAGCCACTTGCTGCTTCTGCTGCTGTTGCTGAGTTTCCAAACTTCAATTTGACCAAGCCAGGGTACGGCAACAAAACAACAGTTACAAATGTTATTGCAAATGGAAATAAGATTGCTGTGACAGTCACAAAAGAAGGTACTGTTGTGCAAGACTGGATTCTGAGGCAAAAAGCCAGAGTGTATGGAATGGACTCTGAATGGAGGCCTAGCTATGTGAAGGGTGTGGAGCACAAAACTGCTCTGTTGCAGGTAAAATTTCACCTTGCTTCCTTTCTCAGTTTTGTTATTTTCTGTATCCAATCTTCAGACTTAATTCCAGCTCATGTTGATTATGTCATGTAATGTCTAGGAAATGACAAAATCTGCCACCCCAGACCTTAATTTTCTGTAGAAGCTTGTCACTTTGAGTCTCTGAAATCTACATTTAAAGGTTTTGAGTCTATCAATGGAGGATGGCGTGTTTTCCCCAATGCAGTTTCATTCCTTTATCTTCCTTACTCTGAAACTTGCACCTCACCTCTAGTTCTCTCTCTTTGTTGACTCACAGGAGGTACAACATTGACCTATTGGATTGTTTGCAGATCTGTGGGGAAAGCGAATGCTTGATGATCCAGATGCTGTTTATTGATGCAGTACCCCCGGCCTTGGTCAATTTTCTGAAGGACCCAAAGGTACAGTTAGCTGGTGTGGGAATTCATGGTGACATTCAGAAGCTGCAGCGAGATCATGGTCTCGAGTGTAATGGAGCCATTGAACTTACAACTCTAGCTGCAAAGAAATATGAGCGGGATGACTTGAAAGGAGCTGGGCTCAAGGCTCTTGCCAAATTGGTTATCAATTTTGACATGGTGAAACAGAAGAAGGTTACCATGAGTAACTGGGCAAACCGTTTCTTGGATCAGATTCAACTTGAGTATGCGTGCCTTGATGCATGGGTCTCATATGCAATTCATGAAGGGTTGGTGGAAGGTCCAGCTCTATGATTGGCACCTCTCACTTCACAGGTTGAAATCATTTCAGCAGAGTTTGCCCCAAATGCAATTTTCCCAAACTGTTGCTGTTGTTCTATGAAAGTTCCCCCAACTCTCATTCATCTAAACCTACTGAACCTTACATTGAGTACAAGTAGGTTACATTCTTGGTAAGTCAATTTGTTGAGAAATTCAAATTTTCTTATGTGAAAAGATCCATTGAGATTTTTAGAATTGCTCATCCTGTGTCCAGATAACTGGAAACAGATGGATGTGCTGATATCATATTATTTTCAGTTGCAGGTTTTTGTACTGACCCAATGAATTGTGTCCACTTAAGCTATTGTAAACTGCAGATGCAAATTTAATATATTACTAAATTTGCAGAACAATATTCTGTTATTGGCCCTGTGCAAACTTGTGTTAGTAGGATAAGCAGTTTCAGGTGATGGTTGATGTGCACATTGATGTCCTAATGGATATTGCAAATGCATTTCATACATAGAGTTAAGCTTTCAGATTATTTAGTATTTGGACCCTTATGACTAATATTAGCTGTTCGTAAACTGATCTGAGAGACTGCTGGAATAGATGAGTTTAGAGGCTGAATCTTTTTCTGGCATCAGGAGATGAAGTAATTTTTCATCAGTGTTAGATATGAAAAAACCAGTAATTGTAGCAAAGATGAGAATACTCTTCTCTCAAATAAGTCATCTCTTCCTTGGCCAGAAGCATGTCTGAAAAACCTGCAAGAAGATGATTGCTACCTATATGGAAATGTGCATTTCAACTCCAACCATAGGCACAGCTACCACAGGAGGCAAGGTCATGTGAAAAGCATGAATGCCATACACATTCATAACTAAATTATGAATTCATCTATTATACCAAAGAGCTTTCCCTTACAAAGATTACATCGATTTCAGAATCATTTTTCTCAACCATTTTAACAAAGATAAAGTGTGTAGAAAAAGGATGGTGTTAGCATCACCAGTAATCTCTGCAGGAACATCCTAAAAGTGATGGAATCAAGGGTCATTTCTTATTATGATAGTCCTCTCAATAATCTTTGACATGCACTTGGTGTAAGGGTTTAGCACATACCCATAGATTCTTGATAATGCCGAGTGTAGTACTGGGAGAGCTGCTGATAAGCCTGAATGCAATGGCCAGTTTCTCACCATGGTTTCACAAATGAACCAGCTTTTCTTCTTCATTGACATCATGCAGGACAAATTTTGTATCTGGCACATACCCTACATCATTCATCTGCCATGGCAATCTTTTCAATTCTGCATGGATTTCAGCAATTTGAGGAGGATCTTGATCATTTACCACAAATGTATGGACCTCATCATTCAGCTCAATCCTGGTGTGACCAAGCTGTTTCTTCACACCCTTTTTCTTCCTTTGCAGTTGAACACTAGCACTGAGATCCCATTTGCCAGCAGCAGCATAGATATTTGATAGCAGTATATAGCCCACAGAATTTCCAGGTTCAACATCCAGCACTAGTTTTGTGATGCATTCTCCCATCTCCACATCACCATGAATTCTGCAAGCACCAAGCAAGGCTGTCCACACTTCTGCACTTGGTTCAAAGGGCATTGTCTTGATCATCTCCTTTGCCTCTTGCAAACATCTGGCACGGCCAAGAAGATCAACCATGCATGCATAATGCTCCACTGTTACAGAAACATCATAAACTGAACCCATGGAATCAAAGTAGCACAAGCCTTCATAAACTAAACCTGCATGGCTACAAGCTGACAGAAGACAAACAAATGTGACATTGTTTATTGGAACAGCTTCTTCACACATCCATTCAAAATGTGCAAGTGCTTCCCTTCCATGCCCATGCATGGCATATCCCTTTAGCATAGCTGTCCAAGCTATCACATTGCGTAAAGGCATCTTGGTGAACACTCTCCAAGCATCCTCCATGCTCCCGCATTTGGCATACATGTCAATGAGGCTACTCCCCACAAACACATCAGATTCAAAATCACATTCAATGATCTGCTCATGAGCACGCCTGCCCTCTTCAAGAGCCATTACAGTTGCACATGCATTCAGGACCCCCAAGAAAGTGACAGAATTCGGCTGCACACCTTCCTGTTGCATTTGCCGAAATAGTTCCAATGCCTTCTGTCCTTTCCCAGATCTTGCATATCCTTGTATCACCGCTGTCCAAGAGATGACATCCCTCAAATGCATCTTGTTGAATATCCTCCATGCATCCTCCATGCTCCCACATTTGGCATACATATCAATGAGGCTATTCCCAACAACCAAGTGAGAATCACAACCACTTTGGACAATCAGTCCATGAGTGCGTCTGCCCTCTTCAAGCACCTCCAGAACAGCACATGCATTCAGAACTGCCACAAAAGTCACTGGATTTGGCTGCACACCTTCCAGTCGCATTTGTTGGAACAGCTGTAATGCCTTCTGACCTTGCCCGCATTTCACAAGTCCCATCAGCATAGCGTTCCAAGAGACCACATCCCGTGATGCCATCTTGTTGAACACTCTCCAAGCTTCTTCCATGCTGCCACATTTGGTATACATGTTGATGAGACTCGTTCCCACAAACAGATTGTCCTCACAATGGTTTTCAATGATCTGTTCATGAGCATGCCTGCCTGCTTCTAATGCTTGTAGACTAGCACATGCATTGAGCACTGGAAGAAATGTGAATTTGTCAGGACTCAGTCCTTCTTGTTGCATTTGCTGGAAAAGTTCCATTGTCTTCTCAGGTTGGCCCGCCTTCACATATCTTGCGAGTCTTCTGTTCCATGAGAACTTGTCCAATTGTACAGTACCAGGTGCCAATGCAGCCAACTCCGCTTCCACCCAGGGTGGAATCCGAGGATCATCCAGCCAGAGTGCCTCATGTGTCTTCTTATGCTTGAAATCTGGATACTTTGCATTTGTCTACAACCAGAGCAAAAACTCCATCAGAAGCAGCAGCACATGTGTGTTGTTTTTCACAGCTTGTTGTGTGCAGCTAAGCTCTCACATGGACAAAGCTTCATTACAAAGCCCAAAAAAACTTTACCAAAGGATGTATTGTGCATGCCTACCTCTCCATGCAGTACAAGGAAAAACTGGTGACAGTAATCAGATTACAATTACCTTCTCATGTCTGCCATCCCACCACTCCGAAGGATTCGAGAAGAACTCCCGCCAAAGCTTCTCTCTCTGGCTTCCTGGAACCCTTGTAGTAGGAACTGGAACCCTTGCAAGAGCAACTGGTGAAAACAACAGACAATACTTGCATCAAAACAACGGATTGTGTTGATCATTGCAAAAGATTTGGCAAAGAGAAAGCGAACATTTTCTGTTGCTAAATGTTTCTCTTTTGTTCTTCTGCTCACTGATGTTCATCGCCACTTGTGAGAGTAGCAATTCGCAAACAAAAACAGGACAGAACAGACAGAGACAGATAGAGAGTACTTACGACGACGGCCGTCGTGGTCTCCGAGCGCGGCCTTGGTTTCTATCGATCGCACTGTGGGAAGAGCAGCAGAGTAGTACAAAAAATCTCGGCAGCGGCTATGCAAAGGTGATGCACAGACACCACGTAACAACAGGTTCTTCCTGGCCTCGCTCTCTCCCCTTGTGATACTCTTGTAACCAAGGGAAGAGCTACACCGTGCAGCAGCAACAGCAGAAGGAGAGAGCAGTTGCACTTCCAAAGCCATTCATATAACTTCACAAACTTATCTGAACCCAATGGGTCTCAACGAAATCACTGAGTTTCGATTCTTACTGACAGACACAAAAGATTCAGTTTCTGTGTTTCATCAATGCTCTTGAACTTGTTCATCATCATTGGGTTGGCTTTCGGGTCCTGGAGAGTCTCCTTCCTCTCTATTCGAAACTGTAGCAACAACTCTGATCAAGGAATAAATTTGTTTTAATTGGTGGAGTCTTTTTTTCTCTCTTTGTTTGCTTATTAATATGCTGTGCTGATACTGGAAAGGAGATCTTGATGATGGAAATGGCAAAATCTATCATGAGCTCATGATTCAAACCAAATTCAGGTATGTCTCTTTCAAGACTTTCTTCTTCTCGATTACCCAGATGGGATTTACATTTCTGCAAAGAGTTTGATCCTGAGGATTGGCTAAGAGGATGGATTCTTCAGAGCCTGTTGCAGCATACTAGGTGTGCTGATGATGATTTCTCTCTCTCTTTCTCTCTCCATGCAGCAGAATGAGGGAGATGTAGTTGAAAGCATGCGAATCAAGCTTGTGGGATTGTGCGTCTGTGAGTAAGAATAAGAATCCGTGAGCAAAATCCGGGATTGTTGTGGTCTTCACGTTGGGTTTGTCGGATTTTGGTTTGTTTGTCTTTGGAGATCATGATAGGGTTTGTGTGGAAGCTGTTGTGTGTGTGTGGGGGGGGGGGGGGGGTGTTCGCGGTGATGGGTCTTGGAGGGAAGAAGAAAGAAGCCGCGAGGACATCATGGGTGTTTCGCTATGTGAAGTTTTGGCGATGGAGAGGAGGGTTTTGCTTCAGCAGTTTGTTGTTGCTGCTACTCATCATTGCTGTGAAGCTCTTGAGAGCTTGGCAGCTCTTCGGCTGGCAACAACCAACGGCGTCGATTCCCAACTGGTCGCAGGAGGTCGAAGCTTTGCAGTCCTTTCCTGTCACCGAGAAGAAGTGTTTTAGGTCGTCTGCCAGCAATTCGGCGCTGCTTGCATTTGTCACCATCGATCCGGTTGCGGAACAAGAGCGGTATGAAGCCAAGCAGCTGCTGGATGCAAGCTTTGAGAAGATGAGATGATCATTTCTGCAAAAGTTGGAGATAGTTGTAGAATGATGTTGTGACTTTACAACATTTAAGAAGATGTGAAACTGATGCTTGTGCCACAGGAAGATGGTAGGAGGAATGTCCCCCCTCCAGATTTTCTTTTGCTCTCTAGCAACTGAATTGTACTAGTCAAGTGAAATTCTGTTCATATAAATGGATCTTCTCCTTACTTATGAAATGTTTCTGTGTTTGAATCATGCAGTGGGAGCAAGTCAGAACTGGCAGCAGCAAGTAAAGACCACTTTTCAGCAAAAGTGGGGATGGGTCTAGAAGGAATTCACAGAGCATTGAGCGTACATTCATGTTACTCTCTGCCTGTATGAGCGCCATCTCCATACATGCCTTCTCCTGCGTACCAAATGCAGGAATCCCTTACTCTGGAACACACCTATGAACTGCACACTCACATGCTTTGAGCATCTCCTCCTGCCAGAATATTGTATGTGTTAGGCACACTGGAAGTGCTAATCAAAAAGTTTTATACTCTTATACCTCTCTGCTTGGATCCTATGGATGTCAGGCAACTCTGATCATACAAGAAAGTAGAGTCTTGGGAGCAGGATCAAGCTGACCAAGAGCACATGCACCATCCCTGGTACTGACTTCCAGATCCATCTGCACACCACTTTTTTCCGCAATGGTACACAAGGCTTGTATACAATGGTGTTAGCAATCTGAAAGACCTTGTTTGACATGTGAGTCAACTCCAGGAACAACAAAGGACACTAGGCAAATCCTATTAATTGGAGAAGGGGCAGATTTCTGGTCACAAATTTAGGGTTTAGGGTTCTCAGAAATTCAGAATTATGGGTTCTGTTGTTGTCATTGTGTTCTTTGTGCATGAAGAAAACTCAGGATTAGAATTAGTGGGGTGTTCTGTTTTTGTTTGTTGAGCATGTGTTGAAACTCTTTTGGGTCTCATTCCAATGATGCCTGAGAGCAATGGACCTGCCCTTCTGGAATTTATCTCATGGGTCTGAAACATCTGCTCTTTAACGTCTCTTGATTTCTCTGCCTTTTCTTCTCTGATGGATTTGTGTTGAATGGTAAAATCTACTTCATTAGCCAGCTCTTTCCTTCAGAAGCTTGTTGCAGCTGGAATGAGGATACTGTTGACTTTTTTGACTAGCAATGTCTCTTGAGTGCTAGCCAACATCACGTCTGAGTCTTCCCATTGCTTCTGGAAAGGCAACAGAAACTCAGGACGCAGATTGTGTCTAATGGTTTGCCCAAGTTTTTGGGAAGATTATTATATGCTTATCTACACCCACTGTTGGGAGCTGATGAACTCAGTGGGTAGTCATGGCAGCTCATCACTGCCATTCGTGATGAAGGTGATGGTCTGTCACTTTGTGAGTGACTCTCATGAGGTTATGACTGCACTCATTGTCGTGTTACCTTTAACTGTTGTTGTGGAGATTTCTCTGCAACTTCATTGATCTTCATTAGCCAGCATGGAGCAATTGAATAAACCAGCTGCTTGTCTGCCATGCTTGCTCCCCATTCTGTGTTGAAATCATGTATTTGCAGAACAGACATCTTTTATTCCTCAGCATGTTTGATTGCAGACATGGAAAGGTTACCAACTTGAACCATGATGGGATTGCACAGAAGATTCTGCAAAGGTTTGCAATGGCATTGGATATAGTCAAGATGCATGTCAGGCTGTTTTTGCTGATGAACTTCTGAAACCCATGTGTTCTACAAGTCACAGATCTGCTGCACTTCTGTAGGAGGAGAAAGATGATCTGATGCAGACTTTGAGCTTTGACTTAAGATTCAGAAGTTTGAGGATGTGGTGATGCTTGCCTCCAGCAATTTCACCACAGTTCCCATGGTGGGTCGAGAAGCAGGATCATCCTGAATGCAAGCGAGAGAGATTTCAATGAGCTTGATGGCTTGTTGCTTGTCAAATTCCTGACCCAGTCGTGCATCAATCAACTCCAGCAGCTTTTCAGTGTTCCCTTGCAAAGACAATGCCTTGGCAGGAACATAGCATTCTTCAGTCTCTTGTAGATTCTCAACATCTGCACTGTTGAGATTCCTCCTGCCAGTGCAAAGCTCAAGCAGCACCATGCCAAAGCTGTATACATCACTCTTTGGTGTTATGGGAGCATTGAGCAGCAACCATTCTCTTGCAAGGTAACCGCGAGTTCCTCTCACATTGCTAATCTTGTTGCTGCGATCTTTCTGTAGCACTTTGGATAACCCAAAATCTGAGAGCTTTGCCATCATATGCTCATCAAGAAGAATATTTTCAGGTTTGATGTCACAGTGAATGATCTGTCGGCTGCATCCTTCATGAAGATAAGCAAGACCTTGTGCCACTCCCAGAGCTATGGAGTATCTTGTGCTCCAATCTAGTAGCAGCACCTCAGGTCGGCTTGTTGGCTGGTCATCAAGGTCGTGATGATCTGATCTAAAGAGGGATCGATCAAGTGAGCTTGATGGCATGTACTCGTAGACGAGTAATCGATGCTGTGCTTCCATGCAGAAGCCTCGCAACCTGACAAGATTCACATGGTTTATGCTACCGATTGTTGCGACTTCCGCTTGAAACTGCTTCTTCCCTTCACCTGTATAACCTCCTTCCAATTGCTTCACTGCTACTTGAGATTTGTCCGGCAGAGTTCCAGCATACACAGAACCAAAAGCACCTGCACCCAGCTTCTCTTTGAAGTTCTGTGTCACTGATTGCAACTCCTTGTAAGTGAATCTTGGTGGTAAACTTGGCAGCATACCAAACAATTTCTCCTCTTCTTGCACTTGATCGTGGGATTTTCTCTTCTGCCTTGATCTATACCTCCAGATACAAACTACAATCCCAATGAGCATGCAAAAGAGACCAGCAGCAATTGCAACAGCTATCTTCATCTTCATTGCTGTTGAGCGAACCTCCTCACTGCTAAATTGTGCAGGAACAACAGATCCTGGTGAAGAAGGTGGAAGATTTGGTGTGGGGTTTGTCTGATTGACAAGGATCTTCAAGAACATGAGCTGATTTGGATTTGAGGTTCTCTGGATAGTTTGGATACGCCCTGGAATGTGGAAACAAGAGCCCGTATTGCTGTAATAGAAACCAGCAACACAAGAACAGTTCTGGAGACATAAAGATTTGCATTCCTCGAGATCCAGATCCTCAAGAGGTTTTGAGTATTTGTTTGATGTGTAGTCGAATCCCACTGCCACTGATGACGATGATCCCATATCAAGGAATCCATAGGATAAGCTGCTGCTGCTGCTGCTGCTACTAGAGTTGTCAGCAGCTGCTGATGAACTGCATAATTTCTGATCAGGTACTTGTACAACCAAAGAAAAACAGCCTTGACTTGGATCTGAAGCATTCACAGGTTGGAAGGATGAAAGACAAGAGCAGGTGCTGTTGATTGAGCTGCAGATACCGTATGATCCACAGAAATTGGGGTACTCATAGCCTGTGCTGAGAGCTGTGAAGGTGGTGTCATAGTAAACTCCCTGCTGAAGAGAGTAAGTGCGGAGATTGCCATCAGAACCCAACTGCATGTAAGGGAGGCCGGGTGCAGATTCTCCAGATATATACTGGTAGATCACACTACCATCTGCAGCATACAACACAATGCTGCCATCTTGTCGTCCAGTGCTTGCATATGCTACATCTGTGAGATTGCCTTCAAAGTTCGTCTGGTTCAGACTCCAGTAGCACAAGGAATTGCTGCTGCTCATGTTTTCGAAGTTTGAGTAGAGGCGAAGATCTCCATTCTCCAGCACCATGGAGTAGATCCCACCCGCAAAGTCATTTTGTGTCGTACTTGCCGCCACTGCTCTCATGCCTGATCTACATACATCTCCCCCATCTACCTGATTTTATCCTTGACACTCATGAAGCAGAAGAAGAAGAAGAAGAAGAAGAAGATGATGATGATGATGATGATGATAATGACAGCAAAAAATAAAAGGAATTGCAGGAAATGAGGTAAGAGTAAGCTTCACAATAGTACCTGAGCTTCTGTGAATACAGGATCTGTGAATTGGGATGGTCAAAGCTTTGCCAGATGGAGTTATTCTGGGCATCGAGAAGCACCAAGTTGCCAAAAGTGGTGAGGTTCATAAGCTGTACACCCATACCCGCAGTGCCAGAATTCCAAAGAAGTGTCTGATTTTGTGGAGCAGTTCCGGCAGTAGTATTAGTATTCCCTGAGACCAACAACAGCTGCAGATCGCCATCACCTGTAAACTGCAAACTGCAGCTTGTTGTCGTAGAGTTTGCTGTGCCTGTTGCATAGCTTGTATCTAGAAGTGCACTCTGGTTGTAATAATTTGCTACCCACATCAGTGGGTATGAGCTTGGGGAGCTTGTCGAGTACATCTGCCGGATTGTAATTCTGGGAGGTGCAACTTCTAGTGACAAAATGTAGTCTTCAGATTCCAGGATCGGTGTCATCAATGCTGAGTAATTGCAATCTATGATTGTCCCAAGTTTTAGCCCCACTGTTGATGGCAATGGCACAGCTGCTGCTGCTGCTGCTGCTACTCCTACAGAAGCTTGATCATCAATAACAGCAAGAACTACTAGGAAACAAACTATGCACACGTACTTTGCAATGAACTGCAAGCAGAAGAGTGACAAGAAAGATTCTGTGGACTGTTGTGTAAGAAAGTTCTCTCCCTTGCAATCTCTTCCATGATTCCGAGCTTTCCTCAACAAAAGTGCAGGAAAGATTTGTTCACCCATTTACTTCAAATCCTTTCTCATCAACTCAAGTTCACACAGTTGATCACAACATGGTGACCATCAACCACAAGAAACATGCTTGGAACATCAGCATCTCTTGCAATCTTCAGAGTTTTACAAGACTCTGGTGCAAAGTCATGAATTTCTTGCAATCTTCAGAGCTTTTGCAAGACCTGAAGATTCATCATATTCTCTGCCAAGATTTGTGATTCATTTGCAAGCAAGTTCCATAAAAGACAAAACACACGTTGAAATGGTAACTGAGAAAGAAGCAAGATTGTTGAAAAAAAGGGAGTGAATTGGCAATTTCCTGCTAATGCAATCTGAACCTTTTTCTTCTTCAAGAGCTGTTGCTACTGCTGCCCCAATGGATCTTCTTCTCAAGAGCAGCAGCTGCTGCTGCCAAAAGAAATCTTCTTCTTCTTCTTCTTCTAGAGTTGCTGCTGCTGCCAAAATCTTCTTCTACTTCTTCAAGAGCTGCTGCCACTGCCAAGTGGATCCTCTTCTGCTGCTTCTTCAAGGGCAGCTGTTTCCCAAGTAAGTTTTCTTCCTCTTCTTCTCCCTCAGGCATGACTGCAACAAAAAACCATTGCAAATCATCTGAAGCTCTCTCTCTCATCTCTCTCTCTCTGTAACCTTACATGTGATCTGTGTTGAAGTCTTTTGCTGTGTTCTTAGTAATTGAGTTTGGACTTGGTCTCATCCTTTCCTTTTTCTTCAACATCCTTCTAAGCTCTGTATCTACCAAGAAAATTCTTCTGCTGCTTCTTCTTCTTCTTCTGCTTGTGTTTTGTCCTTTGCAATAAAGTCTTGTCAAGTTTTTTCATGTCTTTTTTATACTTTTTTTCCACATATACTTTACACACACACACACATATCTTATTTTCTATACATGTACATATATAATCAACTAGTTGTGTTTGCCCCCATACATGCTTGGTAAAAGCTAAAATCATTCATGCATGTCTACTATCTTAAGGCAATAATAAAATTTTATAACATAAAAGGCAACAACAATATAATCAAATTAATCAATTAAAAAATAATTTTATTATGATTTTTTGATTAAATCTTCATAAAAGCCTTATTGAAGTTTTTAAAATAACATTATTTTTAAAAATATATCTCAGAAAATAAATAAATAAATATTTTAATTTATTTTTAAATTGATGTGTTTTATTTTAATCAATTCTTTCATAATCTTTCAAATCAATTTCTTAAGAATCTCAGTTTAATAATATTTAAAAGAATTGCAGCTAATTATTTGTATGTATATCAAACAAATTTCATTTAAAAAATTAATCATATGAATTGTTTTTAAAATTCCATAGTGATGTGGAACCTCGGGACACAAGAAGGCAAGTGACAGCCCAAAAATAATAAATAATATTAAGGCATGATTAAATCAATTGCGCAACATTCATATTTTGAAAAGAAACCCAACAAATAGATTAGTAGACTTCTAAACAACCCAGCAATTGGAGGGGTGCGTGTCCATTAGCTTGGGGCAATAAAAATAGTAAGAGTAAAAAAGCCCAATCAAATGGATGAGAAGAGGAAAATTAGAATTAGTTGATAGTATGACAAATTGTGGTGACAATCTTTCAGTAGACTCAACTATCCAACTATGGCTCCCACACTCGAACCTTAGAGTATGGGACTGGACCACACATGGGTGTTGACTACTGAAGACATCTTGGACCGTGCTTGTGTCAAGTGTCAACCATCATAGTAGTAATTACAAACTTCTCCCAATTAGCAGCAAAATTAGTTCAATTTGCACTAAAAACAAAGCAATTTTTTTCCACAACCATTCTCAGTAGATGACTTTTCTCCCCCTCCCCCACCCCGAACTAAAAATGCTGCATCTTGTTCCACTTTGTTTTCTTGAAAAATCTTCAGAATCAAAGAAACATTGGTTCTGATCTAATATTTTTTTGTCAGAATAAAATAACCTCTAATTCCGAGTTTTTAATATCTTTCAAAGAATCAATCGGTATCATAAAGGACCAACGATTGACTCATTAATCTCATAAATGAATCACTTAGGTCATGACACTTGGAATTAGGATTCATCCTTCAAGTATTTGATATGTTTTTCAATAACAAAAGAATGACATTATGACAAGGTACTCTAGTATAGTCAAGACAATTCACATTGCATAATGGATATATGTATTTCAAGAGCAGTTGCTACCCATCTGGGCTTGCTTTCCTTCTCCTCTTCTCCCTCCGAGATGATTGCAACAAAAAAATCATTGCAAATCATGTCAAGTTCTTTCTCTCTCTCTCTCTCAAATCTTTCTCTCATCTCTCTCCCAGATCTTATATGTGACTTTTGTTGAAGTCTTTACCATGTTCTTTGTAATCATAGTCAACCCAACAACAACAATATGGGTGGCAACACGGAAACAAAATTCATGAGGTTTAGCAATGGTGAAACCTTCATGGAGGCAACAACATTGTCCTTTTATGACAACTAAATAGTGAACTCCTCTAAGAGGAGATTACCTTCCTGATGTTGCATGGTACTTTTGATTTTGTTAAGAACCTTGTCTGAGTTTTGTTTTATCCAATTTTGTGATTTTGAAATTTTGGTGTGAAGATTTTTGGAAGTAGTGGTAGCAGAAATAAAGTCAATTCTTGCACTTAAAAAGCAAAACTAAATTTCTCAAAAGAATAGTCAGTCACTAGGTGGCGAAACTTCAGCCTGAAAAAAAAATGCTGCAACTTGTTCCACTTCGGTTTTTGGAAAATATTTAGAGTGAAAGTAGCAAAGGAACCTTTGATTCTAGTTTGCTTTTTTTCTTTTTTCTTTAAATATCAGAATAAAATTACCTTTGATTCCAAGGTTTTGAAATCTTTCAAAGAATCATTAAGTTTCATAGAGGAAGTGTAAGTAAAAAAAGAAAGAAAAGTGGTTTATGATAGAGATATCCGTAAAGTCAGGAAAAGACAGCACCAGTACCCTGAGTTTGGTCATACACAGGGTGATATTTAAAAAAAACACCTGCAAAAAAGTACATTAGCATTCAAGGGAGGGTGAAACTCAGAAAACCATCAATTTTGATGGTTCCTGAGTTTCACCCCGTCTTTCTTTTTTCCTGAGCGCCTCCACTGCTGCTGCTACATGCTCTATGGAGGGATGCTATGCGTTGGAAAGAGCAATTGACACTAAAATTTTTAGGATGAAGGGTGGGTTCTCTCCTAAGTGAAAATTACATGTCGGTTCTTGGGGGACTTTTGTTCTTTCAGGAGGGGGGGAGGGGGATTTTTCATAACTTGGTGGGCAAGAAAAGGAGGGTGTGAAACAATGAGGTTTTTTCTCCTTCTTTTTTCCAAATTTTCACAACTTGGAGAGGATAAAAAATGAAGGTGTAAAATGTAAAAAAGGTTCGTTTTCAGAGACTGCCCTTATTTCTTCTTACAGCGCTCTTCCCCCAGAGGTTCGAGTTTCAACGTTTCCTTCAAATAACATCCGTCTTTGCCCATCACATAGATCCAGTAGTCTCTAGCGGAACGATGAGTGTGGAAGCTGACAGCGTGTCGTGTTTTGGGGTTCTACTGGGTCACACGTGAACTTGATGGTGATTAAACTGAACATTTTATACCTGACTGGCATGTTTAAGCATGGTTGTAAGAAAATAGGTCAGCTTGGCTTTGAAGGCAAAGAAATTACATTTGAGATTAGTGAGTTTTGTTGAACCCTAGTCGGCTTCTGCTGTATCTGTATCTTTGTTCCTGTGAGGAGTAGGCTATTTAGATTTACGAATTTCTTGGGGTGGATTTGTTTAAATTACATATTACCCAAATGGAGTAACGACACTGAGCAGAGGTGAAGAAGTTTACGTATAGAGTGTGTGGCAGAAGGATGCGCACTCCAGCATACAGACTTTAGTCACTTCTGGCATTGCTCATATATGATGACAAATGCAGCCCCACATAATTTAGGGTTTCGTTGCTCTCCACAAATATGTTAGTCCCCATATTATTTTAGTGCATCATCACCAATGAGCACAACTACATTCTTTCTGAATTTGAAATTCGACTGTCCATATCTCAAGCACCTACAAAAATGAGATGATAGTGAAATTTCAATGGTTGCAAGAAGCTCTAGTATTGTGTATATCAAGAGGATATAGCCACATTTGGCTAAGTTTTAAAAAACGAATCTTGCTTTTTTCTAACTACCTCTAAGGGCACACAATCAAAATGTGGCGAACAACACCTTTTCCCTTACATTTTGGTGAATGTTTTGAAAACAAAAAAAAAACCCCATTGAGCACTTCGCATATCATTTTTAGATTTTGCACAAAAACAAATGTTGGGTGCAACTTGTTGGTTTTAAATGTTTGGAACCAAGGTCCAAAAGTTATTGTATATGGAATAAGTTTTATTTTAGCCGCATTTAGCTAAATCCTCTAATGGAGTATTCCAACTTTGGGGGCAACATGAGATTTTGCTTTTAGGAAAACATTGAGATGAACCAATGTTTTATTTAATGGCAAATTTTCACCAATTTCAACCAAAAAAAATGATTCCAACCTATACTAAAGATTTTTTGATGAAAAATTTGGCCTTAATTAGCCAAATTTTCAAGGAATTGTTTTTCAAAACTGCCATATTCTTATCATAAGTTCCAGTAGGTAGCTAAGGATAAGGGAGGATTTTAGTTTTCTTTAACTTTCAAATCTAGTAGGCAGTGAGTGTTGGTTAAATTATTTTAAAAATTATCACCACCTTGGTTGCATCACAAATTCCATTAAGAAACAATCCATATATGCAAGGTGTGACTTCAAAAAAAGTAGGTACGCAGATTTTGGGGGGGGGGGGGGGGGTCTTAAATACAGAGCACAAAATTACAATCCCAAAGTAAGTTTGTTGAATCACAATGGTAACTACTAAATACAACCTTTAAAAATAGGTAGCTTGATGGTGGGGGATTAGGGTCAAAGGCTTTGTAGGGTCTTTTTTGTTGTAACTAAAATCACAATTAGCCATAGGAAGATTTGTAACAAACCAGTGGGTGGTTTGAAGACCCATTTTCAAGTACTAGTGGGTGCCTGTGGTCGAAGGCCACTGTTTTTTTTTTTTTTTTTTTTTTTTACTCTTTATTTTGTACTGCCCTGGACGCCCTGCCCTGCCCTGCCCCGCCCCTACCCTACCCTGCCCCTGCCCTTGCCCTGCCCTGTTTCAAATTTTCCTTTTGCTGTTAGGGATAGGAGGAGGAAGTTACACAAGGAACAGGCAGTGTTTTGTTTTCCTTTTGCTGCCAGGGACAGGAGGAGGAAGTTACACCCTGCCCTGCAAGACAGACAGACAGACATACATTGTAACTTTAATATATTAGACTGTGCAATCCACCTACTAAAAACATTTGGCATTTCCAAGCTTGTAATGGCTATTGCAAAAAAAAAATTGTGTAACAAACTAAATTACATGCTTATGTTAGTTGATAAAAGTCGGTCCCTTTTTTTTAAATTATCCTTATAAAAAATGTTGATGAGTGATGGTTAGTGGTCTTGGTGTTAATGTGTATGTTTGTGCAAGATGGCAAATAGGGAGCGTCACAACAACCTTCTTGAAAGTAGGTGTGGTGAAGGATTTCAAAATGAGCATATAGTTGTTAATGATCCACCAACTAATGTCTCCTTTAGATTTCACTCCATGATTATGAACAACTAGCCGAATAGCCCAATGACACCACAATTAAGAAGGAAGGTCAATCAATCATTATATCCTCTCCCACAAGTGAATTGCTCAACATTGATAAATAATAGTGCATTTCAAAGGATGCCAAACAACATTGTTAGCACTAATGGCTTGGAGGCGACTTTAAAACAACTAAAGTGAAGCCTCCAAAAGCTCATTTGAAACAGTTTGGTTTACCCCAAACATTTAATTTAATGATGGTTGACAAGAAGGAAAAAATTGTGGTTCGATATCTTGAAGGTCAAACCTTGGAAGTGAACTTATTTCCTAAAACTCCTTGGCCTATAATGACAAATTGCATTGGATATGCACAAAGAGCCATTATTGGGAACGTTGCGAAAGCTTATAGAAGACCAAAACTTGCCACAATTGGTTGATTTTTCTATTGTATAAACAAAACACGACAACATACGTGTTCACAACATTTTGCAATATTAACAATATGTAAGATTTGTAGTCCATCTTCCAAATTTTCTTGCATTGAAGATGTTTTACTCCTTACACACAAGGATACTATCAAGTTGGACAACGATATTTATTTCTTAATTGGTGTTGGTTGTCCTTAGGTTTTAAAAGAATCTACATGTCTACTAGGTTTAGAATTTTTCATAAAATGAAAGACCCTTTGGTTTTGGGCATTGATTAAATTGAAACACGTGTAGTTTACGTAGGTCCCATTATGGTATATGTTGATGTCGATTTTTTTTGGACTTGGACATACGAAGTGTGATTGTGCTAGTCAAATGTTAGAGAAGCCATTACATATGACCATCAAATTGGTTAGATAATGCAGCTAGATAAAAATTTAGGAATATCCAAACTATCATTGTTACCCCCTCATGGTATGCACAAAATGATATATAGTAGTTGAAGTTGCAGACACACAAATAAAGGATGATTGATTCCTTCAAGCTAATTCATTTGGGTCCATCTAGGTCATTTGAAAACCTAGGAGGCAGAGGGGGGGATATTCAGATTGTATACATGGCAAAACCCTCCAAGACAATTGATGCCATGGCAGCTAGAAGACTATGCCCATCAAATGGACCAATATGGAACCTTACACTTGCTAGTGATGGAGGTTGCAGGTAATAATTTGGGGCAAGATGGAATCACTGATAATTTGCAACATTGAGTACCAATGTCAAGTAACCCAAGTTGTCAAGGAGAACCTAGAACTAATATTAATGAAAGCAAGTGTCTGAACCAATCTTGATGCCCAATTTTTTGCTTATGTAACTTTCAACATATTACAAAAAGTTGAATTATATTTCCTTTCAAAAAGTTGAATCAATTCCAATTTTTGACTCATTCATGGATTGTGAGGTTGATCTATACTGCACAAATGACGATGACATCGAGCCTGGAAGCATTATTACAACATGACATGTTAGACCCTGCATTACACCACCCATGTGATTTGACTATGGTGAAACAATTGTGCAATTGGTTTCAAATGCATTGTTTTCAAGCTAGGAACCAAACAACGAGGATCCAACATTGAATCCAATGTTAGATTATATACACAACATTGAATCTAGGGCATTGGCACCCCAAGGAACTCTCCAAAAGGAATAGTCTATGGTTAACACAAGATGCAACTCTTTTTTCAAGAACATCATGCCTCCTTTCTAGTAAGTCCCACCCTACTCACAACATGGATGAAAGCACATCCCAAGCCCATAGGATGTCTGTAAGGGATGAAAATGATCTCACCACACATGAAAAGGCATGGGTGGAGGCCTTAGCTACCCTACAAGTCGTTCATCAAAAACCAAATATGGACTCCATGGAAGATTCGAAAAAGTTTGTCATGAAACAAATTCAAAGTGGAGTTTGGCAAAATTTTGATGAAGCAATTGAAAAATCATGTATAGATGAAAAGATCCATTTGCAATTGCTAGAATTGTGCAAATGTCGATCCTTAAATAGAAGGATCACACCAAACATGCTAACAAATGAGCTACAAGTCCTACATGGGCAACCGAACATGGTGGCTTACAACATGGAATTTATGGAGTCTTGCTTTCAATTCGAGGCTCGTCCAAATTGGCACAAATGGGATATGCTTGATGGTCATTTTTTGATAAACAAATTTTTGAGATGAAGTTAAATGATTTGCAAAAACTTGTTCATGAATAAATTTTGGCACCCTCTTTCTTCAGCAATGTGTTAAAAGCTATGTATGATCGAATGATTGCATGGCAAGACAAAAAGTTTAAGGATGATTGTGTTACAATGGAAACAAAAACATTGGCAGATCATTGATAAGTCCATGAAACATGGATGGCATATTGATTATGTTCTTTTTGTGCACTACTATAAAAATGAAGTGTAGTTCATTAACTTAAATCACTAAGGGATTTTAAAAGTGAAACAAGTTCATTTACATTTTAATGATTTCACCTTGGTTAAAGTTTTTTCACTATAATATCATTATGTAAACATCGTGTTTCATTACTAATTGACATAATTCATTATTATATTTTATTATGGTAAATAATTTTTTTTTTTTGTTTTAAAAACCTTATATATGTTACTTTAGATATACCATATATTATCTTAGGCTACTTTAGTTATTTTAACTTATATCTTTTGTTATTATACGTTATTATAAATTATTATATGTTATTTTACTTTAAGGTATCTTAATTAACTTATTATAGTCTATTGATGGTATGGATGTTTGCCTCCATTCTAAAGGTCAAAGGAACAAACTTCACAAGTGTTGTATGCATGGTCAACAATGGTAGGTTGACCAAATATTCTTCTATCTATTTCCTTAGTGTAAATGCTTAAGTCGATTACGTAATCTACATGCATAGGTTAAGTTTTTAACTTAACCTAGATAGTGACATGTGTCAATAACTCATAGGTTGAAAATCATGAAATTAATAGTAATAATATTTATTAAATAATTAAAATTTAATCAATTTCCATGTTGCTTAGTTAATTAACTAATAAGTGAATGGTTTGGTAAAATTATATTTCATTTTAAAGTAATCTTGTTTCACTAAGTTATAATGAACCAATTCACTATTTGTAGCAATTAGTCCTTGTTCATTAAGGGTTGACCAGTTTCACCATGGTAAAAATGTTCAAATTCATTCAAAATTCAATGAAACCCAAAGTGAATTATGACACATTTTGGTGTAATGATACACATGTCCTTAGAAAGTATATAACAACATTATTATGACACTTTAGTGTAATGATTGATGTGCAACTCGGGTGCAATTAATCTTATATGATTATGTCATGTACAAGCTACCATTCAGTGATTTTTATACATTCTCATCAAGATTTTTTGTTTGATTTCATGTAATACACATGTCATAATTATCATTTTGTTGGTGCATGTAACTATGGGAGAAGAGCTTGTCGCATTACAAAAGTTCTTTCACTATCAAAAGTCTTTAAATTTATGATGTCAAGTTTTGAAATGATTTATGTTGTTGGAAATGTAGAATCATTAAAAGTAGAGGTGGGGACAATGAACTTTGGTGGACCCACTAAGTGTGTTTTGTCAACCGTTTGGTTTGATTATTTTAACAACATATCGATAAATTCCAACCACAAATTCAAAATATTCTCTCATGATATGATATGCAATGATTGAAAGAATTTGTGTGGCTGATGTAAAATTCCTTTTAAGATGTTATCATCAAAATGGTTGTTTTGATGTGTACAATTTTGCATGGATCTTTTGCAAAAGGAGAAGATGGTGGTGCATTGCATCTAAACGTAATGACAAAATCAACATTAATTCCAAAACAATGAAGAAAGTTGGAATTCCTTAGTTGGATCATGTTCCAATTAATCTTGTATGGGGTTCATGTCACAAGGCCATTCATTTGAACAATAATGAACTTTGCATGTGGGAAGATCCTTATGTCTGTAATTGATGTTTCAATTGATATGTGGACAACATATTTTGAAGTTTACAAGTCATGCACTTGATCATCAATTGCACTAGTGTTACTAGAAGAGGAGGAAGCCCACATAAATGCATTGTGTTCAATTGAAGTGCAGGATTGCCCAAACATTGCATTGGGACTTCTAAACCTACCTACTCTTGGGCCCCAATTATTGGAAGAGGTTAAAAATGTGCGAAAAAGGATAATATTCAAAAGTTTATTTTCTTATTGTTTACTGGCAATGGAGGCATTATAATGTGGGTTCATGAAATGTTTAAAAAGTATGTAACATTGGACTAACATTCTCGACACAATGAAAAAACAAATTATGAAAACAATGGATAAGCTTGTAGAGGAACATGAATCAATAGATCCGGTGTTTGGGGCAAACATCAATGTGGATGTGGAGGATTCTCAAAATTCATGTGACTTTGTAGGAGCCACACAAGTTGTTCAACTAATGTTTATTCTTTTTTGTTTTACATATACACAAATTGCAAAGAAAATAGTGGCGCCTATTTGAGAACTATCATGTGTATTTTTGAGTATAATCAATGTGTAGAAGTTGCAACATGTGTCCCATATTGCATTTTTGCTATAAACAATTCCAAGTGAAACAACATGTAAGGGGAGAAAGGTGCTCAAGTAAAGTTGATTAGGAGTATAAATGACTAGGAGAAATGTGGCACATGTAGGCACAATTTGAAAGGTGCTTGAAGAAAATGAATAATGAAGAACTTCATCGGTTGCACAAGTTCATCACTTATAGTACCTAATTCCATTACAATTAGATTGTGATTTGCTTCAAGCTTAATTGGCCCAAAATATAGCTATGAAAAACATTCACGTGCTTCAATGAACTAAAGCTTCCTATTTATGATGATGATGATGTCATGCTTAGGAAATTGAATTATGCTTCTTTGCATATGGCATATGGCCATGTGTAATAAAAAGATGGGTTATTTTTTGCTTGGTTTAATTTTTTTGTAGCATCTATATTCTGGTAGAAGACATATATGACAATATACTTGGTACATGTGAAAGTGCTCTATCTACTCTAATCCTAGTTGTATTGTGTATAATTATATATATGTGGGCATGGGTTTTACTAGATCTTTTAATTGTGTAAAGTTGCAAAAGTGCACTTGCAATTTGTTAAGTTGAAAATATATAATTATTGATTTGTAAATTTTGTAAATTTTAAATTTGTAAATATTAATTTGCAATTTCTAGATATTTTAATTTTGTAATTTGTAAACTTGCAAACTTTTGAGCTGGCAAACATGCACACTTTCAATTAGTTAAATTGTAGATTGTAAATATTAATTTGTAATTTCTAGATATTTTAATTTTGCAAACTTGTGAACTTGCATACTTGTGAAATTGCAAACTTGCAAACTTGCAATTTGTAATTATTAATTTGTAATTTTCAGAGTTTTTATTTTGTAAATTTGCAAACTTGGAAACTTGCATAATTGCAAATTGTAATTATTAATTTGTAATTTTTAAATTTTTTTATTTTGTAAAATTGCAAACTTGCAATTTGTAATTATTATTAGTGGCCGACACCTAGGTAAGTAGGTAGGTAGGTGGATAGGTAGCCTAAGTATGTGAGTATGTAGGCTAGGAGGTAAGAGGGTAGGCCACTAAAACAAGCCCTCCACCCACCCCAAAAAAAAAAAGCCCCAAAAAACAAAGTTTGGGCAAAAAAAACTTTAAAAAAACATTTGGGCAACGAATGGATTGGGGTGGGGGGGGGGGGAGGGGGGGGGAGTCCGGAAATTTTGGGCAGCCCGTAAAATAATGTAAACTTGTCAAGTTTGCAATGTAAAAGTGGAGATGTGAAAATGGTGATATGACAATGTGAAGTTGTAAATTTGGTGAGGTGCAATTGGGAATTTGACAATTTATCAATGTTGAATTGGCCACTTAGCAAATTGCACCAGGCATTGTAGCATTTTAACGGTGTGCACCTAGCAAACTTACCATTATGAGGATGTCAACTTGGAAAACAGTAAATGGGAAGTTGACAAAAGAGTAAAGCGAGAAAGTACAAGCTGACAAAATAAACGGCCGTTTGGTATTCCATATGCACCATTATCTCCAAATCTTTAAGTCCTTTGTGTAATTTTCACATGTCCTCATTTGATATCCTAATAACAAAAAATATATAAACACATAAATGTGTAACCTTACTAAAATTCTAGTTCTTTTTTCCAAATTTAATCAATACTAGTGGTACCCGTGACCTTCGGACACTCGTGGCTATGTCACTCCAGCCACCCCGAACGTTTTGTTTGGTCGCCATAATCGCAAATTTTCCCAAAATAACACATGTGGGTCCCACCCTGAGGCTTTTATATCCCCACAGATAAAAACAATATTGTGACTTAGTGCAGTGGTCCCGACCGACGTTGTGCGTGTATCAGAACCAGCCATGTGTACCCTTAGGTTATCAGTCCGGGTATTTACTCCCTTACCCGACGGGGGTGAGAAAACCCAAAACCCTGGTTCGAACATTTTGAACCTTGGTTCCCGAAAGTTTTGGAAATTTCCGAAAACAAGCTCCTCTATATAACCGCCGGTTCTTTCGGTAGTGGGGGGGGAGGGAAAGGTTTTTATATCCGCCTCTGGTGCAGTGGGAGAGGGATGTGATTCGATCGTCATTCCTTCCCTTTGGACGGCTACGATGCTTTGTGAAAATCAGGTCTTGGTTTGTACACTTGGCCGATGCGAAAACCGTGGTGGTCCCACCCCGTCACAGACTGACAACGATCACCCGCTGCTTCACCGGCCTCTCCCTCCCCCGCCCCCGAAAACCCCCATCACAGACTGACTGACAAACTTACTGAACTAATATATTAAATTAGGCAGTAAATTCAATAACTTCGTAGGCATATACGATAGATCGAACCTTGTACTTGCTAGTCACGTCGTACAAAGTGTCTAAGTTTTCTTGCTCCTAGTTGGTTAAGCTTTCAGAAATTGGTTTGTTTATATTAATGCACGTGAGTGGTAGCATGTGCATTGCTGAGGAACAAGAGACTGGCGAATGGATCTGAATCTCTCTATAACAAGTTGCAAGAACAAAGCCTGGGGGTTGTTGGCATGTTGACTTAAAAAATAATGCATCCTCCTCTGGCACGTCTTTGCCTTCATGTCTTCGAGTACGACGGAGGTCACAGCTTAGGTTACTGCGGTGGTACCCACCTAACTTCTCACCTTGTTACAACCTTCTTATTTGCTTAAGTTTTATCAACTTATTTATCTAGGCTACTTATTTATTCACCTATATACACTTGCGTATTTACCTACCCACTTACTACTCACGTATCTACCTACCCAGCTACGTCAACAGTGCATTAAAGACAGCATCGGTAGCAAGCTGACTGTGGAATGCAACTCGTTGTCCTGAGTACTAATCCATGTCCTTGAGAGGCTCACATGAAATTGTAAATTCTGAATGCATCTTTTGAAGGCACATGTTGCTTTCTGGAGAAATATTCAGACCTTGAATTTGTCAGCGCCTTCAGGGATTTGTCAAATCTTGTAGCCTCAGGAAGTTAGTGACGTTTCACTTATTCTCCTACCTTCCCTCAGTGTGATTTATTTGCAGGACAAATTCGCCATTTGAGAAAAGTATTTTAAAAGCAGAATACTCTGTCACAAGTTCTATGATTAATGCTGTTGGATCTTTAGATTATTTTATTTGGGGAAATGAAAATTTTCAGAATTAATTATTCCACACACATGTGATGTGTGTCCAATGTCCAGGCTGCCGAAGTACTAAGTACTGTAGCCTATGTAGTTGTCAAATTGTTTTGTGTGTGGTACCAGGCGTCTGAGTCGCTAGGGATTGCTTTCTTGGGAAGATAACAAGCTCTTCGTTGTGTGCTGCAGTAACCACTTCCTTAGCCACGCATGGTGCTCATTGCTTTTCTTTCTCCTACCTACTGATAACCTGCAGGCAGCCTTTTGTTCCTGGCTACATATAGCCAAAAAGCTACATTGAAAATTCAAAGTGCTTACATCAATTGCTTTTTGAGCTTTTTAATAGCCATAATTTGGCCATGATTTAAGAGAAATTCCCAGATGTTGGTACATGGTTCAAGTGGGTAGAGAAAAGTAAAGAAGAATTTATAGAAAGTTCTACGTCAACATTTAGCTTGCAGCCAAATTTAGCTAAATCTTCTTGGGGTGGATTTGTTTAAATTGCATATTACGCAAATGGAGTGACTACAGTGAGCCGGAGGTGAAGAAGTTTACATATAGAGTGTGTGGCAGAAGAATGCGAACTTCAGTATACAGACTTTAGTAACTTCTGGCATTGTTATATATGATAACAAATGCATCGCTACATAATTTAGGGTTTCGTTGCCCTCGAAAATATGTTAGTCCCCATATTATTTTAGTGCATCATCACCAGTGAGCACAACTACATTCTTTCTGAATTTGAAATTCGACTATCCATATCTCAAGCACCTATAAAAATGAGATGATAGTGACATTTGAATGGTTGCAAGATGCTCTAGTATTGTATATATCAAGAGGATATGGTGGCTTGTTCCAAGTTGCCATAGAAGTTGAAGATTATGCACATAGAGTTTGTAAATTACACTTATGTTCTTTTGACTATAGTAGTTGCTAGATAGCGACCTAGTTTGTAGATTGATGTTATATGTATTGTTCACTAAAGTTGATGAATCTTGTACTATAACTTGATTACCTGATGTGGAGTTAGTGAGTCATGAATACACACCATTGATAAAATTCTTTGTATAGGTGTGAAGGTCGATGTCCATGCGAGTACGGCTACATTAGTAGCTCGTGGTGCAACAAACAACTAGGATTTGGTTACCACAAACTTGCTCATAGACTAAGTGGTATGGGCTCTCATGGCCACGGTTCCATGGAACCCTCCATGAGGCACATTTGTGAAGGAATTAGTTGGTGAGTTCTATTATATTACAATAGGTTTTTCAACAATAGTATTTGGTTGCACTTTTTGCTTGGCTACTCAAGATGTAATGAATTGAAGATTCTTCAATTTTCAAGTAGGTCCAAAAAGCCTACCATTTATGTCTACTTCTCTTTAGCTATTTGCTTGCATTTTTTCAAGAGCTCCTCTTTGTTGTGCATTGGTGCATTGTTAAGTGTCCAAGTTCATAATAAGGTCGCTATTATGAAGAGTATGAACTTGCCATTCTCACCCAATGTTGATTTGAATCAAGGTTCACTCTTGTGGAAGTTGTTATATGGTTGGTTATAACATCTATGAAGGAAATAAATTTGATGTATCAACAAGTTGAAAAGTGAATGATCATTCTAATAAAGTGAAATCCATTGCAATTTTGCCCCATGTTTGAATTAATGACTTGATATGTTTATGATTTATACGAACTAGAACCATGGATTAGCCTCAAGCCAAGAGAGCTGAAAGAAGGGATTGTGCAATGACCTCTTATCCAACCTAGCCTGGAAAGAAGGTACAATTACCACCTTTTGCATGTAGTTGATCACTTTGTGTTATGTAGTTGTGTGATGGAGTATTTATTTCCATGAACCAAAAGGAACATTTGAAGGAGAAATAGTTTTTATTCGTGGCCTTCAATTAGCAAAAGATGACTTGACAAATGCATACCCGAGAGCTTGGCCGGTTAGAGATGGAACAAAAGTTGAATGTTGGCCTATGACATGGTGCCCAAGAAGTTCCCTAATGCACGAATCCTATTTTTCTCCTATGGTGCATCTTTATGGAGAACACCGACAATAGGTACGATGGATCTTTACTTGATAGGAGAGAGTTTGGTGTAGTCGATGACTTTTTAAGAGAATGGCATTGGGCAAAACAATTATCATGTGGTATTTGCATGCCATCATAGTCTTGGAGGCCTTATAGTTTAACAAATTGTAGTCATAGGGCATCATCAATTTTCAAATGACAAGAGAGTCTACAAGTTGTTGGGCAATTTGAAGGCATTTTTGTTTTATGCAACCCTTCATCAAGGTTCAAAATTGGCCAACTTGGTTGGTCATGTACCATTTCTTTTCAATAGCCCTTTGGTGAAGTATTTGGAAGTCACAAATGGAAAAGTAGGATGATTGTTTAACCAATTTGAAGAAATTCATCGAAATTTGGGCAAAGGTGCATGGAAATTTAATGGTGTGGGAGAGACGCATGCCACATCATATGTACGTTGAAGGTCCATTTTAATGTGAAGGTGATTGTTAGGAGTTATTTATCATGTTAAAAGACTATGTATAAAAAAAAGAATTTACATAGTTGGAGGTTCTTAAAGAGTAAAATTGTGTTTGTTTTGATGCTTTTGAATTTATTGTCAATTTTTGCATAGTTGATTGTGGTTGCCTTTTAAACAAATTTTTGAAACTTGTTAAGAATAATTTTGTTGAACCTCATTTTACCAAATATTGTCTATTATAATTGTTTTTTTGTTGAGCTTCAATTTCACCTAGAAGGTGGATGCATTGATGTTGATCCTTTAACATATTAATTAGTTCGATTTTTCTTTGAACACGTAGGGTCTTTTTAGTGCAATGGTTGTTGAGGAAGCTTCGGCAAGACATCATTATTCAAATTTTATTAATGTGCCAGACAATCACATTGAAGTTTATAAACTAGAAAGCAAAATGGACACAAGGTTTCAACATTTGGTTTTAGAAGATGTCAACAAAAACCTTGGCAATATTTTAGACATTCCAGGGCCTATGGTGGGAATAAAAGACAAACTCCAAGAAGTTTGGAAGAGAATGGAAGTACATTCTATTTTGGGTTTGGTCAAAATGGGAGGCATAAGGAAGACCACATTAAGCAAAAAACTTTATAATTGTGAGAAAGAGAAAAAACTATTTGAAAAGTTCAGTTTTTTGGAAGATATAAAATCTCATGGTATTGAAGCATCCCACAAGCAACTATATCATGATTTATGTGGTAAAAAATAAGATGATGACAATGTGAATATGCAACTAGAGAATATCAAACAATGTATTGTGATGAGGAAGGTGCTATTGGTGGTTGATGACGTGAGTGTTGAAGAAGATTTGAACAAGTTGTTAGTGAATGTTTTCAAGGACACAAAAAGTGGAAGCAAGGTGATTGTGACTACTCTATGACAAGATGTCTTGTATGACTATCATGATGGCATTTATGATGTGGGTCTTCAAAATGAAAATGATGCTTTGGAATTGTTTTCATCTTATGCTTTCCATGAAGTTAAGGATGAAGATCACCAACAACTTGATGATCAAGCAAAGGATATTATCAAAGCATGTGGCAAATTGCTTTTAACTCTTGAAGTGATCGGTCAATTTTTGAAGAAATACAATGATTTGGAGATTGGAGGCATGTGGGAAAAGGCATTGCAAAGATTGCAAAAAGCTAAGTCTTTTGATGGATGTAATGATGACAAGTTGTGGGGAAGGTTAAAAATAAGCTATGATGATTTAACTAAAAATAAGCAAAACATGTTTTTGGATTTTGCTTGCATATTTTGTGAAATCTCAGACACCAATTGTTATTTTCTTGTGCGTAAGGATTAGCTTGCAAGAATTTGGAACTCTACTATTAGAGTTCAGACTCTTACAAAGACGTTTCTTATCAAATGGATTCTTGACATCAAAAGTCTTGTGATGCATGATCAATTACGACAAATGGGTCAAAGAATTGCGAAAGAGGTGGGGAATGAGAGCAAGAATCGGATATGGAGGAAGGAAGAAGCTCCAAATTTTACATTACAAAACAAAGTGCGTGTTTCTACCAAGTAGGAGATTTGTACATTTGTAAGGATATAATTGATGCCTTCAATTTTGACTCATGAAGCAGATTTTTTTCTAATCACTTATTTGAATTAACAAATGTGGTTGTGATCATGAAGAGGGCAATGGTTTGATTGTAAATGTTTTGATTTTGCAGAGTTGTAAAACTATGGAAGCCTTATTTTTTGGTAAGGTTTATCAAAACTCAAAATCAATTGTTGAGCAATAACAAGAATTTGTGAAACTAAAGATAAATAAAGGAGTAGAAGCCTTTGAGAAGTTGAGGTTGTTGGATTTGAAAATAAGTAGTTTTAAAGTTGTGGAATATTATGTTAAATTGTGCTCAAAGGAATTGACATGGCTTTGTGTTGATGACATAAGGATTAAATTTCAGAGCTTAGAAAAGTTGGGATCATTCATCGAATTACAAGTATTAGAAATGTATCATTGCGGTAAGTTGATAGAATTTCCACCATCTATTGACAATTTATCTCTTTTGATAGAGTTTTAACTAAGTTGGTGTAAAGCTTTGAAGACCTTGCTAGATATAATCGGTAAATTTGAAAAACTCCAAATATTGCAATTGGGAAGTTACCATTCATTGGAAGGACTTCCAACATCAATTAGTGGATTGACTTCACTTAAGAAACTCAATTGTGAATATTGCAAATCATTGGTTGAGGTCCTTACATAGGTTGGCCAATTGCGTTGTCGCAACCCTAGCTTTGTTTTGAAGACCATGAGTGAAAGGAGCTTTTGGAAAGCCATGAGACTCCAAGATTAATGACCCTTGTGCGTGGTGGCTTGAAACTTTAAACTTATTATTTCAAGCTTTTAGATTTTGGTATTTCATATGATGCTTTTCTTTGTCAAGCAACTTTCATATAAAAATGTTTAAAATTTCATTTTATTACAAGTTTTATGTGTTATTATGATGGCTTCATGACATACGGATACACTGAATATTTCTTTTCATATCTGCCAATTGAAATTTTCAGCAACTTAGGCAATGTTGTCTTGAAATGTTTTACACTTTCAACAATTTTGTCCCTAGAATTTTTGAATTCTTTGAACATCCTAATTTTGCAATTAATTTATGTTGAATCTAACTATACTATACATTTTCACTGGTCATACCGGGACACCTACTATAATTCCTCCCCAACCTTTTGCATTAAATGCTGAGATTCAGCATTTCATACTGAAATTTAATAAAATTTCTTTACTTTACGGATACCACTAAAAGAGGGGTTAGGGGGTGAAAGGAGGCCCAAACACAGGGTGAAGACAGGTGAATTTGTGGATATCTCTGATATATGTTGCAAGAAAAATGATTCTATTGACAATGTCAATGGGGTACTCTTTAATTAAACTGCTACTTGCTAATTTCAATGACAACATCTGAGCCTGCAATTCTTTTCTTACCTTCTTCTAGTAACCTATGAATGGAGCAGAGATTGAAGTTGAAGCTTTTTTGCTAAGACACAAAAACCCAAACAACTGTACCTAGCTCAAGAGTCAAGTGGTGTAGTCAAACAAGACAGGATGAGAACAGAGAAGAGAAGGAAAAAAGTATTGGGATCACAGAGTTGCCACAGAAATGTACAAAAAGAGACGGTGCAAGAGTCAAGGGGATGATGATGGGGGTGGGGCCGCAGAGGAAAGAAAAGTCTAAGTATGGGTGTGGGAGAACAACCCAGTTCAACCCAGTTGACTGTTTTTCTAGATAAAACAGTCCACAAGAACTGCTAGGTAATCACGAGCACTTTGGAGCAACTAAAAAATCACAAGCAATGGCATAAGTGTCGTTTTTTTTTCTTCTGTTGGTATGTCATTATTCTTCAGCTGTGAATCTTCAAGTGTTAGTTAAAATGCATGTGTCTAGAATGCATTCCTCTAGCTCAAGGGGCAGCAACAGAGGCAGAAATTTTCTCATCAGGTTTTACTTGAAGATTTGATCTCTTTGTCATACAAGCAGAGTTGGAACATCACAGTCAGACTTATTGACATGCATGAGAATTGGGGAGCTTCATAGTCACAGTTTGTATTTGAGCATAAAAATTGCAGACAGGATTTGACTCTCTGATCATCACCTCTTCAATTTGAGCTTTACATTCATTTTTGTTGAGAATGTTCATATGAGTGAGCAGAGGGTGCAGAGATTGGAGTCAAAGGGAGGGAGAAGATTCAAGTCCAAATCATGGGCTATTCAGTTTTGGAAACTAATAGACTCGCAAATTGGTGTGGACTACTAGAAATGGCAATTTTGCTTATATGCACCATAGACTTATTGCAATGTGCAACAACAGCTGCAGCAAGAAGAGCGGCTGCACAGGTAATGACAAGCCAACAACAGAATAATACTAGTATAGCAAGACTAGGTTCAGAGTGGCATGTGACAAAACCAGGGCAAAACCTTACCATCCTTCAGTCGCCAAATGCAACATTTGTGTTGGAGCTAAGCTTGGTGAACGACAACAACAATACAGTATCATGCGTGGCATCAGTTCAGCATGCAGCATCAGGACTCCAAGTGTGGGTTGCCAATTTCTACAACACGACAAACTCCTCTTACTTGTATTCTGCTGGAAACTTGGTAAGTCTTTCAGTTCTCACCAAAAATCAATAATCATTTTATCCTCGTAGACATACTCCTGGGAGTGCAAGAAAGTGTGAGGGAGTGAACCCTTACACTCCCAAGACAACTCCCACTTTGGGAGATAGAGCCCCGGTGGACTCCCAAAACTTTAGAGAGCAATTTGAGGGGTGAAAACGCAATGAATTGTGGCGTTCTTTATATCATTGGAAAGCTCTTAGAATTTAAATATCTAAAATGGGCTCGCATTGCTCATTTGGACATCTAAAACACAAGTTATGGCCAAAAGAAGGGATGAGAGTCAAACTGTCAATTTGATTCCCGACCAGAAAAAGTCAGGAATCGACCCGATTTACTTAGCTGCAAACAACGTGTCACATATTTTTGGAAAGCTCTTGACAAGAGTTACAACTTTGCTTTAGACCGCACTTCGATGCGAGGTCTGCTCGCAAAGTTATGGGGCTCCAAAGTCCTTGGAGTCCCGGCGGGCAGGATTTCGAGACTCCCACGCGGGAGTCCCGGGAGAGAAAAACCATTTGGGTGTGCGCCCTAAAGAGAGGTCCAGAGTATACTATAAGGGGGAAGGTGGTGGCTTCCTCCAAGTCCAGGCCGTGGTGAGTCTTGTGTGTCCGTGTTGCCTGTGGTTCGTCCTAGCACCAAAGGTGCTCCAGCCATGCATTAACCACTTTGTGTGGGTTGTGTGCAGGCCAGTGTGAGTGAATAAGCTTGTCAATTCTTCCTAGTCCCATCCCGGAGCTCCAACACGCCCCTCTACCCGCTCAAAGTGTTGTGAGCTAGGGAGCGTGTCGTGATTCCTCCCTCTTTTGCTGTCTTTCACTTAGACTCACATTTGAGTCCTTCAAGGGGTTGGGAGTGCGTCATGCGTAAATTGGAAGCTTTGTCATTCGAGGGTTGTTCCCAATTAAAAATTCTTCCAACATCAATTGGTGGATTGACATCACTTAAAATGCTTAATTGTGTAATTTGCAAATCATTGGCATAGGTCCTTACACAAGTTGGCCAATTGCCTAAATTGGAGGCTTTGTCATTCAAATGTTGCTACTAATTAAAAACTTTGTGCATTTTTAAAGGAAAAATGGATCACCTATGTGAGTTAGACCTTCAATGGTTTTATGGCCTTTCAACCTTTGAGTTGTTGGGCAACCTACATCATCTTAAGACATTGAAAATTCATATTTTGAACTTGTGGATTGACAACCTTCTTGATTAATTAAGACGATTCTCACCATTACAACATCTCACTTTTGAAGGTTGTGAGAAATTGAATGAAGGAATATTGGAGACCATCTGTAAGGGATAACTTTGCACAAATCATTTATAACACTTTGAATTTCCTTTATTCTTTAATTGTGAGTTGCCTCCATGCCTTAAGTTGTTTCATTTAATTAATGGGAATAAGGTGGAAAAACGCCTAGAGTGATGCACCCTCAAGCTCGTTGATGGACTCCACTACGAATCCAAAGGTGAACATTAAAGGAAAAAGAGTTTGGGCGTGCTCCCTGGTTCGTAATAGTTCGGGGATAAAGGGGTGTGCTAGAGCTTCGAGATGGGACTAGGAAGATTAACAAGCATTTTAATCATTCACACGGACCTGCACAAACTAAACAATAAGTTGGTTAGTGTGTAGTTGGAGCACTTTGGTGCATGGACGAGTCACGAGTAAACATGGACTCACAAGACTCACCATGGCGCAGACTTGGGGGAAGCCACCACCTTCCCCCTTATAGTATACTTTGTGCTTGGCCACAGGACCAGCACCCAAATGTCATTTTGTCGTGCGACTTCCAAATGGGAATCCCAACAACTGGGATTTTTGCGATTTTGGGGGCTCATAACTTTGTGTGCAGACCTCCGATTGAGATGAAGTCTACACAAAGTTATAGCCCTCATCATGATCTTTCCAATGGTATGTTGCACGCCACCTACATGCAAATGGGTCATGTGAGCCCATTTTAGACATCTAAGTTTCAAGATCTTTTCAATGATTTAAGTAACTCCTTAATCTAATGGATTTTGACCCCTGCAATTTCTTTCTGAAGATTTGGAAGTCCATCGGGACTCCAATTCCCAAAATGGGAATTCACTTGGGACGGTGAAGGTTCATTCCCTCACACTCTCCTACACTCCCAGGAGCATGAGATGTGACTCACAGGCTTCTTTCTTGGCCCACACCCTTGCAAGCCCTTACCTTGGTTATAAGCCCTTGCTTTTGGTCGCAAGCCTTTGCATTGGTCGTAAGCCTAAGGTTAAAGGTTGCGACACAAAGTCTATTTGCAACCTATTGCATTTAGAAATAATTTATTTTTTTGACCATGATCCTAGCTTGAAGGTGCTACTAGATGCACTATGCAAGTTGGAAATTTTCAAAAAACTCGAATTATATATTTCCAATTCCTAGAAAGATTGCTTATAGATCTAGGTTGTCTCTCTTCATTACAACAATTGCATATTTGGCATTGTACCAAACTTGTGGAACTCCCTTCATCTATTTGCAATCTCTTTCAACTCCAAGAGTTGAATTTGTGGCATGACAACAATTTGAAATGTCTTTTGAAAGACTTCAACAAGTTGATTAACCTTTTTGAAATGATCACCAACAATTGTGACAAATTGGAATGGTGCGAATTGGACCAAAGCTCCATCCTAAAAAAGCTCAAAGATATTGGATGTAGAATGCAAATTTTTTGCATAATGTATGACATTGGTGATCTTATTCAATTAATAGATGGGGTTCACACATATAAAATTCAAGTCATAAATCAAAACACATCCCATGTATACGACTCATAAATCTATTATGGTCAGGAAAACTTTGATGATGATGTAAACAAAAGTGGTGAGGAAGGATCTAATGATGATGCAAACGAAGGTGAAGAGCCTTGAACTAGGAAGAATATTCTCTTCTTCCTACACATGTGGAATGTTCTTGTTGACTATTGTATTAGGTTGATATATGTTGTTCTCATCCTTCACATTCTACATCATGGAGACCAACAACTTGAGCATGAATTATCTTGACCATTTGTGATGTTATTGACTAGTTGGCATTTGTTGTTTGTTTGGTTGTTTATTCCATGGCCTACTATTGTGAGTTTTTTTTTCATGAAAATTTGGGGTAGAAAGTGGTTTCAGTCCTGTGTTTAAACAATATTGACAAAAGGGAAGCAATATGAGACTAAGAACATTCAACGGTCCAATTAGATGGGATGCTTGGAATGATGTACGAAAAGGTCATCGTAAAGAAATTTCAAATGTGGGAAGATATGAAAATATGTCCACAACAATGCAATCTATAACTAGAATGCAATATTATGTGCAATCAATATGCAACATAAATGGAAACATAAGATTCATACAAATTCATATGCAAAAGTCATGCATAAATAGTTATTGCAATTAACCAGTTCTCTTACCATGGTGGAATTTTTTCCTTATTGGGTTTTCTTTTAATTTTTAGATGTTGTCCTTCATTGTTTTCATGATAACATAGATATGTGGATGTGGAGGATATATGGTTGATCAACTTGATTTGGATTGCTGGTTGAGATACTGCGGAATGATTCAACTCAATATGGGCAGCCTTTTGAAACTGTCAGGCAAAATAAAGTCTTTTGACATCCCAAACTGCAATTTGAAGTGGGAAAAAGAAGTAAACTTGTGGCCTCTTCCTATCTTTAATTTATTTTCATGACATCATGATTTGATTGCGTTGCTTTAACTCAAGATGTAGGTTCTCAAGCCTTTATTATTTTAAAACTTCTTTTCAACTCGGTGCACATGGGGGTGGACCACAGTAGTCTTCCACCCTATATTTTCTGAGCATAGTATTGTCAAAGTTAATAATGTAACCCACATTTTCCCCCACCCACACATCTACTCCTCCAGCTTTCTTTCAATACCATCAGCAGCCCACCATACTCAGCAGCTCAATTTCAGTGTTCATCAGATTATCATGGCTTCGCAGAAGATGGCGCTCCTAGCTGTGGCTGCAGGGCTTCTCTGCATGTCGACATTACTCGACGGAGCTGAAGCATCGGTGAGTGTCGGCCAGCAACAACAGTTGGAAATTGATACCATTGTTCATAGTTAATGAGCTAGCTAGATAGCCATATCTAAATATAATTCCTTCTGGTACGCTTTGGATGCCTGATTTGCACTTGTTCCATGATGTCGTGATTCTCCAATGCTCTTGATTATCACTGCTCCACAGCTCCTGCTTAAACCGTTTCTTCCGTTACGGCCTAATGCTTGAGAAATGTGATACTTCGTCGGCCATGTTCATGATCTCCAGTTCTCCTCATCTCTTTGAATGCACCGGATTCTGGATATATACCATATGCGGGTGGATTTGACAACTGGCATGTGTAATATAGTGCTGTAGTGGGGACGTCTTGTTGGACACTTGAATGCATCCAGCTCGATCTATTTGGACGAGCTAGATCCCGCCCACTACGTAGCCATAGACTGCATGTGGTGGCCGAATGAACATGCCTCACGAAATATGCATCGTCTTCGAATTATTTGTTTCTTGAATATGCATGTAACACAGCTCCACTAGTTTCCGCCGGACGAAGATACAGATCATGACTACTAATTCGTGGGATGGGTATGTTGATGTGGCATTCATCACCAGTGTGGCGGTTTCACAGCATCTTGCCAAGAACCATTCTCAGTCACGGGAAGCGTCGTATCCGCCAACTGCGCAAACTTCGCCGGAGATTTCGCCTCCTCAAGTTTAGATCTCAATCCGTTTCTAAGCAACGACAACGGGAACTTGGCGGAGGGAGGCGACTACGTTGCGACGTGTACGCCAGAAGGATTTGGCCTATTTGGATCGCCGTTCTACATTTATGCTGCTTGCGCACAGGAGAATGGCAATGTTGTTAGGACGTCTTACGACATAAATAACAACGTTGTTAACGACAACGGGGTTCTGGCCTGGAACAATTGTTAAAATTGCTTGCTGCCCGAACTTTTCTAGTCTTGTTTCTTCCCTAGTTCGAGGAGGAAAATAATATAGCCAGTAGTATGATTCGGGCATGCATGCCGGTGTGTCATTAACATGCATTAGTATACTTGTGCATTCGTACATAGCGGCTGTAGATTGCTGTTGTGGAACGTTGTTTCTGAACAAATTAGAGCCACCTGTTGCAGTCGGTGGCAAGCAGGAAGTTGGTCGTCAGTCGATGATCAGGGGACCTTTGTTCCCTAGTCTGAGAAGGAAAATAATATAGCCAGTAAAAAAGTTTAGTTAATTAGTGTTAAAATAAGGTACATTTTATTCAAATAATCAATTTAATTATAATATGAGCTATGTAATAATCTGAAATAATGGATTATGATTAATATATGGTCATTTTAATATCATGTATATATTTTTAAATTAGATAATAATAGGGTGAGTAAATATACCCCCCTTATAAATAGTCGTTTGACACACATAGATCCCAAAATTTACACCAAGTGTCTTGCCTAGGCTAATAACTTTTTCATTTGACAACCTGTCTTTTAAAAACATATTTTGACATTACTTTGACATATATTTTGAGTCCACATTTTTCATTCTTTTCTATGCATGACAAACATACTGTTATCATTAAAAAAATCCATTACAAGTCCATATTCTTCTTAGAATTCATCCAAAAAATTTGTGATGATTTCCAACAACATGAATAATTAAAAAATTGACGATGTTAATTTGGAATATGGTTTTAAATTTTACATTTGTATGTAATCCAGAAAAATTACAAGTGTGTTCGTTCGTATTATCTCCCTATGCATGTTTTCATCCTTATACAAGCCATTTGTACTATCTCTCATTGCTTTTGCTATTACTTTTTTGGGCTCATTCGAATCCAAAATCAAACACTTTGAGGCATCAAAGATTACAATGTTTCTTTTATCAATTATGGAACCTATAAAAGGAGACTTTTAGTGAGATCAAGCACATAAAGGACATTGGTTACATTATTTATTTCCCCCATGTCTAATTCAAAAGATACATCCCCTTTCCCTTCAACAAAATGTGCATATCTTCCTTGTGGTCTAAGAGAGATGGGGCCATTATGATTGTCTAAAAACTTAAGACAACCTTTATTTCGATTTACATGTTTTGATGCTCTAGAATCTATGAACCATTCTTATTTCCTCTCCAATTGTAAGCTTAAAACTACTAACATATCAACAAACATTTCAATTGCATTGGCAAGGGTCTTCTCCATTAGAGTAGCATTTTCATTTGGCTTCGATTCGACAAGATGAGCAATAAGATTTGCTTGTTTTCTATTTTTCTCACAATCCGCCTTGTGATTGTTCACATCTTTCTATTTCTTTGGCTTTTTGCATTGTTTGGCAAAGTGATCAATCTCACCACAATTGTAGCACTCAAAGTTTTTATCCTTCAATGTCTTGTTCTTGTAGTGCCCTTTGGTCTTCAACAAGAGAGCTTCATTAGTTCATGTTGAGGCTTTGAAAAATTTTCATTCTTCTTCATGTAGCAACTTGCTTATAATCTGCTCAAAAGTAGGAAGAATTGCTAATGTGAAAAGTCCCTATACAAAACTTTCATAACTTTCTAAGAATCCATTCAATAAGATTTGAACAAGTTCTTCATTCTCAATCTTCACACAAACACCAGCAAGTTGTGAACAGACCTCCTTAAACTCTCGCAAATATGAATTTAATGACCCAACGTCATCATCCATTCTAAATTGATACAACTTGCTTTCGAGAAAAAAATTTATTGTCATGTTTTTAGGTTCATACATTTGTTGGAATAATCTCCAACAAACTTTTGGATCATCAACATCCAATAGGTATAGGATCACTTGATCCGTAACAAACATGATCAAAATTGCCATTGCCTTATTTTTTCATTGCTCAATTTCAAATAGAGACAATGAAATTGCCATAGATGTTGTATTTGGAATGGTAGCTGTAGATGGTGCCATTATTGCTCCAACTCCTGCCAAAGATCTAGAAGACAACACATCACCACTTGTAGCAACAATAATGTTTGCCACTCCACTTCCCGCCAAAGATCCAGAAGATGATGTAGCACCACTAGAACCTTGAATATTATTTCCATGATTTGAAAGTAGCAACCACAATCCTTCTTTCTTTAATAAATGTTTTATTTGAAACTTTCACAAGCTATATAATTAAAAATGTCCTCCAACAAGTTCCAACTTTGGTGTTGTTCATGTCAGCTCGATTCATGTTGGAATCAACTTCTTAAGTGCAAAATTATTATTTATGATAGATTCACTTAGAGTTATGCTCATAACTATATAATGAGACCTTCACTAACGTCTATTAAGAATAACACTCACTAATCTCTCAAGACTATTGGAGTTGTGTTCACAACGTTGTGATTTCCATTTTAAAGGACAACACTCATCGTCATTTCTAGGACTGTGTTGGAGCTAAGGTCACAACTTTATTAATCTTTATTAAAAGATAACATTCATCATCATCTTTAGGACCACATGTGTTCTAATACCATGTTGTATTTATAAAAGTAGAATATACATACACTAGAAAAAGAACATGTATATATAGAAGAATAATCTAGCTAATCTATATCTAATCTATGCATGATCTATTGTTCTATAACATATATATGGTGAAACACAATGCCACGCCATGATTTTGATTTAAAATAACACAAGGATGAACTACCTAAAAAATAACATTGATAAATATGACAATATGTACATAAGTTCACTTAATTTAATACCCAAAGATAATTTTTTTTCTAATGTTAGGAATGTAATCTATCAATGCAATGAATGACAATGATTTCATTCCAAATATGTTACAATTGCTACATGACATTTAAGTATGCAAATAACAACTTTATTCATTGTTCTATGCAAAATTATAATACTTTAAGATCATAAAATTTAAAAATTGAAGGATTTCATAATCTTCTTGATAATAATTAAGATTATTGATAACCTTGTGAAAAAAATTAATTATCTAATTTATTTTAATATTCAATTATATTGAATATTTCATATTAAACAAGTGTCAAAGCTTTTATGAAAGCTTTGAATCTCATATTGACTTGAATCACCTTTAGAATATTGTATATCAATTCAAGCTAAAACAATTTATGAAGAAATATTAAGCTTGATTGTGAAATGTAGTTGACTTTCAAAAAAAAATTCTTGAAAATGGTTTATTGACATTAGTAATAGATATTGGTAAAATCTTCAAAATCATGTTCAAATTTGCTTCATTTGAGATCTGAGAAAGAAAAGTCAAGTCATTAAAGTTTGGATTTCCAACCAAATTCAGCTAGAAAATTTGCTAATTAGGACATTGACCATCTAACATTAAAATGTTGCCTTGTGGTTCAGTGGTTAAGATGTTCACCACATGCCCACAACTTTGTGACTTCAAATGTTGAGTCAGGATTACATCATGCAAATGTATATGAATGTGGTGTTGTTATGTAATTGTATGGAATAAGTAGACACATTTTTTTTTTAAAAAATGCACATTTATGTGTCTAAATTTCTTTTCATAATAATTATCTACTCAAAATATTTTAGTATATTTTTGATAAATTCAAATTGAAATTATTATTACAATATTTCATAAACTACAATTTTTTAATTTTCTATCCATTTTTAAATGTTATTAAGGTATTATAAAAAAAAATTCAATTTCATAAATATAATGTTAAAAAATTAAAATTAAAAATCTAGATGTGAATAATAGTGTTATAGTGTACAAGCCATGTATTTCACTTAGTCAATGGCATTGGTCCTAGTACACTCAGTGATCATTCATTGTTCACATTTTCATTTGTGAATTCATTGTACTAAAGTTTTATGAAATTCATTACAAAATGAGTGGAATGTTAAGTGAATTGGAGGCATAAAATTCCTTGTAAGAAGTGGCTCACAATGACTTTGAATGTTGCCAACTTCAAATTGTAGTTTGCAATAATGGAATACTTATTTTTGCCAAACAATTTAAAAAGGTTCTTAATTTTGAATTTAATCCCACAAAAGAATCTTAGTTAAATTTCCTTTCTTGCTCTAATTTTGTTGTTCGTAAAATGTGTATGTTCATTTTTTTTGTGAAGCAATTCAAAACCTATTTAAAGTATTAATAAGATGAACATCATTTTGTTTCATAATTTTGTGCAATTCATAACATTTGACATTTTTGTGCCAAAATTTTGTTGTTAAAATATTAAATCCAATATTTTGGATGAAAAAATCCATAAATCTCGAATTGGAGGTGTTTGATAAAAACCACTTGTCATTATTACATCAGGACCACCCATAAATTGATTATGAACTTGTTTTATCATTTGTAATTTACAATGAATGAGCCATACTTGCCCAAAACCTAACTAGTAAGTTTGATCAACTAATTATGTATATCTCTAGACTACTGAACTCAACTGAAAGAAATTACACTACTATTGATAAGGAAGCCCTAGCTATGGTCTATGCCTTACACAAATTTAGACATTACTTATTGAGTAATCAATTTGTATTTCATGTTGACCACATGGCCCTTGTGTACTTAGTTAACAAGCCAAAAAAATTTGGCTGAATAGCTAGGTGGTTGTTGTTATTTTTAAAGTATGATTTATGACGAGACACAAAGGATTACAAACCTTAATTTTTTATAATAAAAAATGTGAAACAACTTCACTTGTGAATGGGGCCCTTGATTTTTTTTTAATCAAAAAACCAAGGGGAAAGGTTGGCACAAAGCACTTTCTAGAAATGAATATATTTGTTTGGATTTCTCCTTGTGTCATGATAAATATTGGAATCGTAATCATGCAATAGAAAATTTGAAACTCATGTGATGATAGAATCATCTTGATATTTCCAACACACCAAGGTTTCTAACTAGTTGATGAAAAGTTTTCTTAAGGTTATTATTAAAAAGGTATGGCAACTTCTTTGGTTTCAAGATTTTTAACTAGGTGTTGAGGGGTATTTTTAAGGTTTTTTTTAGATTACTATTAGAAAGGTGCAATAACTCTTTTGTTTTCAAGATCGAGATTAGCTATAGTAAATCATGTAAACATTCATATTTTGTACTTCCCACTTGCATTCAACAAGTGGGATGGAAGTCGTGATAAATCACCAACTATTAGAACTAAAATAAAATCGAAGGGGTCAACATCATTTTGAAAACATTGTTTTAAACATTGTTCAATCATGCATCAAATATATATTTTTTATGATGGACATTTCATCAAGCATAATTAAATTTGCTTGCATCTTCAATGTTGAACTTGGTTCTATGATTATAGTTTTAAGATATCATTTTACCAATATTATGAACATTAAGTGTATTATTCATACATGTGGTGATAATTGTAACGCAACCACTCATGTTGTTATAGTTAAAAGTAGCATTATTTTGTTTTATGGTTGAAGTTGATGAAATAAGTAATTCACACAAAAAAAATCTCACTTCCAAGGGGACCTTGAATTGTGTGGAAACCTATATTGGTAGATGTTAATAATGCAGAAATGTGTTTTTGTTCCTCAATTATTGTTGATGTTTCAAATATATGATGTGAAAACTAATAGGAAAATGTTGATTTTCAAAATTCATGATAGACCTTGATGGATTTGGAGGTTGGTTCTATTTTGGATTTAAATATGGTAAAGCAATTGAACCCATCATTTTTCGATCAAAATTCTCAATCTATATTAGGAATGATCTCATCATTTGAATTGCAAACTATCACCATTATCAACTTTAAGCCACATAGATTGTTTAATTCATCAATTCTTAGTTTTGATGAAATAACATTTTGTTCCCCATGTTTTAATTTTGATGGAGCAACATTTTGCTGCCCAAGTTTCAATTTCGATGGAGCAACATTTTGTTGCCCAAGTCTTAATTGTAATGGATGAACATTTTTGTTTCTCAATTGTTTGTTCTGATGAAGTAACATTTTGCTTTTGAACTTCCAAATCATCACTTTTCTTTAGTCTCCTTCCTTTAGCCATTACAACCATCAGCATTTTAAAAAACCACCATTTCATTGTTAATTGTCAATTTTAATGAATTAGACCAAAAAATTTAGGGGAAAAAAAAAAAAAGGGGCGACGGTTGTCACCGCCTTCTTCACAACACCACCACCATAAAAGAAGGTGATGACATTGTTGTTATCACCTTTTTTGTAGCAAAACCATCAGAAAAGGCTGCAGTAGTTGCCATCGCCTTTTTCTTGCAACAAAGCTATCAAAGAAGGTGACGAAAGGTGTCATTGCCTTTTTTTTCTCAAACATAGAAAAAAAGGTGACGACAATAGCTATTTTCGCTTTCTTCTTCTCTGCAACACCACCATAAAAGAAGGCAATGGTAGTTGCTCTTGTTGCCTTCTTCCTTTTTGCAACACCACCAAAAAAGAAAGTGATGGCAACAAGATGATGTCACCTTCTTCATTGGAACACCACCACAAAAGAAGATAGCGCATTACTGTCGTCTTTTTTTTTTTCTTCTCAAACATAAAAATTGCAACAAGTTGCCATCGCCTTCTTTGCTACAATAACACCACAAAAGAAATGGGGGGAGGGAGGTAAGAAGGAAGGGAAAATTTTGGGATGGTAACAAGCTTGTTGCAACAAAAAACAAAAGAAAAAAAAAGGCAGCGACATGCTTGTGTCATCACCTTCTTCGTTTCAAACAAAACAAAAAAATGAAAGAAGAAGACACCATCATCTTTTTCCTCTCAAGCATAAGAAAAGAAAAAAACACATAGAGAAAAAAAACCATATAGAAGAAATAAAATGCAGAGATGGGAGGGACCTTACCTTTCTTCTCTTACTTCGACATTTGGATTGAAGCACTTTTCTTACCTTCTCCTCTCCACGTTCCTTCAATGTTAAAATCTCCACCTTCCTCAAGCCTTGTGTTTCACGTCTCCTCGAAGCTCTTTGCTACTCAAGCTTGGGAGTTTTCGTGAGCTTTGGAGATGGAGAGAGCAAGAAATGAGGTGAGGCAAGTAGGACGGAGGTAGGAGGGGAAAATTTTGGGGCATAGAAAGGTGCTGAAAAATCCTTGGGTAGGGCAAGAGGATGTGTTTTTGGTTCATCCCCAAAATGGTTTAAATGGCTTCATTCTGAATTGGTGTAGTGGTGACTGCTAGTTCACTCTAGCCCCTTTGTCTAAGGTAAGGACTGAGAATGGGGTTGGGATTCAAGATGGGATGCAAATTTTTAGAACCACCCCCATCCAAGGTCTTTACCCAGCGTTAAAATCTGGCAGAAATTTAAATGGCTATGATTTTGTTGAGAAGGAAAGGACATTATTTCAGGAATGCCCTATTTCATATTATTTTTATTTTTTATATTTGGGTCTATGGTACCTGGCAGGTTGGAACGTTTTAGAAAATTTAAAATACTGCCTGTATTTTTCCTTTATATTTTAAGTTCCCTTACATGCCTGAAGAAACTTGTTTTCAACAAGCGGGATATTTTGTAGTGGAAGGTACCAGCCAGGTTCTACTAGGATCTTCTGACTAGCGAAATATACAAGCCAGCCTGTCACTATTTCTAAAAAGTGAAAAAATCCTAGTTCTGTTTTACTTAGGAAAAGGACATGAGTACACACCCTTCCGTGATTTTCAACTTGTTACCTTAGCCTACCGGCCTGGGTGACAGATCTCAAATCATGAAAGGGCTTGTACTCATGCCCTTCTTGACGCACTCCTAAGTTCCTTGTTAGACCCACTTGAGGGTCTAGGTATGTTGAATTACGGAAAGTTGGAACTTAGGGGTCGCTCCCAACTTTCAGCATTAAAAGGGGTAAGAGGGGCGTGCTAGAATTCCCAAGATTAGATTAGGATGAGGGCCAATTATGTTATTACACGTTCCTGCATCCAAAACCAACCATAAGTTGGTAAGAATTCATTCTGCATCCATTTGGTGTTGGGACAGGCCACAGGCGACCTTGGACTCACTTGATTAACCACGGCCCGGACTCGGAGGAAGCCACCACCTTCCCCTATATAGTATTCTTTGCGTTGCTCCGCAGGAGCCACATCCAAATGGCACTTTTTCCCGGGACTCCCAAGGAGGAGTCCTGAAACTATCCCAGGTTGGACTCCCGGGACTTTGGGAACTCAGATCTCCTGGCTCCAACCTTTGATTGGAGTGAGGTTTGAACCAAAGTTTTAGCTCTCCTTGAGAGCTTTCCAATGCCATGTCACACTCCTTCTGTAGACGTCAGGAAGAGGTTGATTCCCAACTTTTAGTGGTCGGGAGTCAAACTGCCAGTTTGACTCTCGGCCTTTCTTTTGACCATAACTTGGGCTGTAGATGTCCAAATGGCTCATGAGAGGCCATGTTGGACATCTACACTTCAAGACCTTTCCATTGATCTAAAGAACACCTCGATGCAAAGTGTTTTGACCCCTACAATCAAGCTCTAAATTTTTGGGAGTCCCGGAAGACTCCAAGTTCCCACTTTTGGGAGTGTGAGTTTCATCCTCACACTTAGCCCAAAGAGGGTTGTGACACTTTTCTTATACAAAAAGTTCCTCACAAAGGTGGGAAACTTTTCATTTTTGGAAATGGCAACACCCATACAAACAACCACGTTAAATTTAAGAATCGACTAGAAAGAAGAAAAGAACAACAACAAACATTCTTCCTTAATAAATTGAATAAACCTTCAGTGAAGTCACCTTGATTGAAGAGCTAGGTTCAAAATTGTAACTTTATCTTTAGACATTGAGGAGACCAGTAAATAAGATCATGTATAGACAACACCAAGAAAATAAGGGTCTTGTACAACACGAACGGGTTTGGAACTGAAACTATGTCTGATTACTACATAGTTATGAAATCTATGTTCTTGGTTATAAAATTATTCTCTCACCCTTCAATTGTCTATGCAAGCTTCCCCATTCTCCTACCATGAACTAAACACAACCAACACCAAAACCATTCGAAACCAAAAGCCTTTCAAAAACCAAAACTTCAATTTTAACAAACTTTGCATTCATACAATAACTTTGTACAAGTGAAGGTGTTTCTCAAGGTCACAACCACCCACTTATATACCAACCAAAAAGAAACTAGTCATAAAACTTCCCAAAGTTTTATCCACCACACGGTTCCCCAACCGATTTCACAATTAATCACAAGGAAACAAAATCACGTGGTTCTCCATGGGATTCCACAATTGAGCACAAGGAAACAAAATCACATGGTTCCCCATGGGATTTCACAATTAATCACAAGGAAACAAAATCACATGGTTCCCCATGGGATTTCACAATTAATCACAAGGAAACAAAATCACATGGTTCCCCATGGGATTTCACAATTAATCACAAGGAAACAAAATCACATGGTTCCCCATGGGATTTCACAATTAATCACAAGGAAACAAAATCACATGGTTCCCCGTGTGATTCCATAATTAATCACAAGGAAACAAATCACATGGTTCCCCGTGTGATTCCATAATTAATCACAAGGAAACAAATCACATGGTTCCCCGTGTGATTCCATAATTAATCACAAGGAAACAAATCACATGGTTCCCCGTGTGATTCCATAATTAATCACAAGGAAACAAATCACATGGTTCCCCGTGTGATTCCATAATTAATCACAAGGAAACAAATCACATGGTTCCCCGTGTGATTCCATAATTAATCACAAGGAAACAAATCACATGGTTCCCTGTGTGATTCTATAATTAATCACAAGGAAACATAATCACATGGTGCACATGACTTCCACATAAATTAATATGTGAAAGTCAATGCAACATGATCAAATTATGGAACCTTACCATTCAACTTACCCCTTTACACAATTATTGTGTAATTACATAAAGTTACACATCAAGTTACAGTCCCTTGGTTAACTAAAAGTAATTCAATGAGTTTGCACTTTGCCTTGAAGAATCACAACCAAGTTCTTTGTTTAGCATGATTGGCAATAGGTACTTGTCACTCACCTCCTAGAAGGCAAAAACCTTTAATCACTAGTGGGCTTCAATGATATTGGCAGCTGCAAAAGAGGTTAAATCCCAAAAGCCAAAAAATGTGTTTATGAAGAAATTCTAATGCCTATCGCATCATTACATTACTAGTCAATTTTATGTGATTCCTTCAAGCACAAGAATGCATTTCCATACTTTTCAGCTCTATAATATGCAAGAATGTGCTTATGAAGAAATTATGATGCCTAACACATCATTACACGACTGTCAACCAACATCAGCCGACTATTGTGTGGACAAGCAGAAGTTGAGATGAACCTTAAAATCAAGTTGCGGTAGAATCAAGCCTCGGCTATGATATTCATTGGTTTTGAGAAGAAAAAGAGAGTCAAAATAAAGCTTGTAAAACAGATTTAAATATGATGCATGAAGATGGAGACCAACAATCTCAAAGTCAAAAGATAGAGGGATTGGGGAGATTGAGACCTGGATAATTAAGTCAGGTAGCAAAGCTCAACACAGAAATCTTCACCTCCTACAAGAAGGCTAATGAACCTCAAGCATTGGCAGGTGCAGATCAACCTCTTTTTTTGTCAATTTTGTCGTTGATGGGGTACTTTGGGGTACTGAACAATTATTGAATACTATTCCTTACAAATACCCTCCAAGAGATTAGGTCATAAAATACCACACTCAAGTTGTAATGGGCAGAATAAGCATAGCCAAAATTTTGGCCAACCAATATTTTTATTCACACCAAATTACCTTCCCCAAAAGAAAAAGGAAAAATAAAAAAGCCTAAAGATAACCTAATTGGGAAATGTCTGTCCCCCGTTGGACATTCCAGAGATAAGTCTGCGGAGAAAAAACAATTGTTAGTTACAAGGTGTTTTTTTTTTCCATTGCAATATAAAGAGTTAGCACACAATGCAAAATGGGTGGTATCTAGATGTCATCCTCCTCAGCAAGTGTTTAAAAACCCTCAAAAAACTGATGGTTTTCATGAAAAAACTGGTAAAACCTGACAGCTTTCAAGAAACATTGGCAGTTTTGTAGATAAACACTAGATTCCCTAATTTTTTTGAGAACTGTGGTTGCATATCAGAACCATATCTTTGATTGTTGTGAGAACCATAGTTATGAACCCTGAGAACCACCCTGATAACCAGCATGCGTTTGGTGCAATTTCTAATACCTACCCCAACACTGGTCTGGAGCCTGACAAAAAAAATCATTATCTAATTTCTTAGGTTTTTAGACCTACTCCCATCTTCACTATCACTAAACGAATAAAAGGAAATAATACAATATAACACATACAACAATATAATATAAGGAAAAAACAGTATAAAACTTGCTGTGATTCAGCAAAGGGTCATCGTACTTATGCCCATGCAAATAATAGGACTCTCATAAAATTAGAGCTGACAGTTGTGCATGCGCCAAACTGAAGTCAGACAACAAGTATTGTCTGAGTTAGAAAAAGTAGCCTCTTCATTTGGAACTTAAAAACCCTGGAATATTAGAACAAAACATAGCATCAACCATTGTACATGATAGGAGATGACTGTCCATGCACACAACCCGTTAGACCAAGCAAAATGACCAATGCCACTGAGAACAAGAACTAGACTCAGATCAAGCGGAAAATAAATTCAACAATCACACATGTGGTTGGAAGCATGATCCGTGGTGGGGTGCCAAATTTTAAATAAGCACCAAATTTTCAACGCTGCTATGCAAGAATCGGGCATTGAAATAGCTCAGTACATTGGGTCATGGGGCCGAACCCTCAAACACCCGTTCATTTTAGAATTTTAAATTTACTTTTGGGCAAAATTTCTCTCAAGAAAGGAAGCCTGCTCTGAAACCCGCAGGTGGAAAACTAGACACTCAAATAGCAACAATGTCTAAGTGACAACGCATCTCTAGAAACTTCAATGATTTCCAATGACATCCAGGTTCCTATTTTTTTAGAGTTCTGCTATGGGGCCAAAACCCCAAACATCCTTTCAGTTTCGAATTTTAAAATTCACTAGTTTCCAAAATTTCTCTTGTGAAAGAAGGCTCCTTTAAAACCCCCATGAAGTTTTGGTACTCAAATACCTTGCAAGAATCCCTACGTGACAACCCCTCTGTAAAACTTGAATAATTTTCCAATGACATTTGGACCTTTTTAGGGCACCATTCTTTGGAATGGAAGGTCTTGCTCCCAATTGCTTAGTTTCCAAATGAATTGAGTGGCATGTTATTACACTACATGAATCTACTGGGGTCTTAGCCATCAACCGCCTATTGGTATGGATTGTGGACTAAGTACTTAGAATTTGCATAGGCAGGGGATACTCCCTGAGGTGAATATTTGAACCAATTTTGATCAGCAAAAGAGCTCAAATTGTGCCTTTGTCGGTCAATAGCAATGTTGACACCTGATGATCACCACTTGAACAACATCACACATTTATTGGTGTCAATTTTGTTGTTCACTCTTTGTTGCTATCCCACCTCGGCCTAAATTGGGCAGAAATTCAGTTGAGGTCTTTTGCACTAGTGGGATGGTAGTAGTAGGCTCGAGAAGGTAGGTAAAAAGCATCTTCCACACTAGTTAGATTGCGTCGATCAAGAACAATGTTCTTTGAATATAACTTTGTATACCCCAGTATCTCGACATCTTCCACACTAGTTATATTATTTTTAAAATGTTGGTGTTTTCAAATTTTTTTCCAAGAATTTCTTTTTAAAAAATTGAAAGAAAAATAATGGATGTTCAATAATACCCTATTCGTTGAAATGAGAATTGCTAAAGTAATTATCTTTTCAACAAACATGCGTTGAAGCTGGCAAGGTACTCTGTTATGTTCCTGTTGTTTAGTGTTTGGTAAAGGGACTGTCTTGTGGGGACGCCTGATTTCAATTATGTTGAAGTTGGCAAGGTACTCTGTTATGTTCCTGTTGTTTAGTGTTTGGTAAAAGGACTGTCTTGTGGGGACGCCCGATTTCCACTATGTTGAAGTCGGCAAGGTACTCTGTTATGTTCCTGTTGTTTAGTGTTTGGTAAAGGGACTGTCTTGTGGGGACATCCAATTTCAATTATGTACGTGACGTGACGACTTTCACGAAAGGGTTTTTTTTGGGTCAAATTTCTGAAGTAGGTGCTGGGTTTGGCATCTTTCACAAGAGGACAGCCAAATTTGGTGAGAGGTATAAAAGGGAAAAGTTGAAATTGCCCCCATGAAGTACCCTAGCCTGTTTATAATTGAAGGATTAACTTAGGTTGCAAGTGGTGACAAATTATTTTGGAAAGGAAAATTTCATGCTTGGAATGGGAAGGCTCCACATGCACACATGGGTCTTAGGTGTCTTTTTAAATTTTGGGTTGGGGGCAAAGAGGATTTGTTTTCTTTGCTCACAATGAGCTCCCACATGTTTCCCCAAATTTTCTATGTGTTCCCCAAGTTCCCACTGATGTGTCCCCCCTCCAAAGTTCCCTATGGTTTCTCCATGGCATTCCCTTAGTTCCCAAAGTTTTTCCTTAGGGTGTGTCCTAAAGCACCTCAGATTATCCCATACGCTTTGGACAAAGAGGAACATGCATGTAAACAACCATATCTGAAAAAAAAAACTACAGACTTTTACTTTGGGGAGGCGTGGCTGTGTTTCACATGTAGGAAAAAAATTGTGTGATAGGCCAATCACAGTGGGTCTTTTAGGAAAAGAAAAGAGAAAAAACCTTGGTTTCCACCTGAACTAATTAATAGAAGTATTCAATAAACTAGGGAGTTGTTGGAGCATATTGTGTGAATATGGTGATTTGACCCTTTTTCATCGTATGATGCGATGAGTTGGGCCTATTTTTGCCAAAAGAAGCCTCTTGTAGCTTTCGCAACCCAACTTCTTTTTTCTTGCCAAGTTGCGAAACTCCCCCCCCCCCCCCCAGAGTTTGAAAAAATAAGAATTACAAAATGACAGGTCTTGAGTGTGGAGTCAGTTATTTGCCGCGGAGTCTGGGACTGTTTTCCAAGTTACATCCTCTGCTCTTCTATTCCCCACACTCAGACCACGCGCAGTGTGTAAAGCTTTGTCTACAGGATGACCGTTGCTGATGACAGAAAAACACGGTTGGAATTTTCAAAGTGTGAGTCGATAAGTGGGTCCTTTCATGGGAATTTCAAATTTGTGCGTCAGATCCAGTGGCTGCTTCTCCACCAAGGCAGCTCTGAATTTATTTACTTGCGTACTGACATGTATTTTGCAACACGGGCTTCGAGGTTGTCGCTCGACTGAATGACACGCTGCCGGGAATTTTGGTAGAGCAATATCTGTGGCTGAAGTCTGTCCTGCGAGATTCGAGCTAAACCCAGGATGAGTCCCTTTGTTTCTGATAATGTACAAGGTCTTTTAGTAGTCATATTACATCGTCAAGTTGAGTTCTGGCCAATTGGCTTAATTTGTGGACTTTACTCAGAGTCGTAGCTATAAATAAATATATCATGCAGTATTTTCCGCCAATTTCTGGCTTCTTGCTGCTGAAACTTGATTTCGGCCATGCAAATGAAATCCAACATATCACAGTTTAGCTAAGAAAAGGAAGGTTACTAACTCTATTCTCTAATATACTTTGAAATTCTAGAAAATTCCTGAAATTCTCTTGGAAATATGATAGTAAAGTTTTAAGTGGTTATGCCTCAGCTTAAAATTCTCCTCCCACATTTTCAAAATTTCAAACCTTTTTTTGGCATGTGAAAACGAAATGAAATTCTTCATTATGTGCACCTTTGACAATTATGTCAGAGTTTTTAGTATATTTTACAGTTAATCTGAACACTCTTTACCCGTTACAATTCAAAAAACCTTAAGGACATCAATTTTTCACACAACATTTGAAAGAATCAGGTATGGCTTGAAGGAAACATATGGCTTCATTGATTAAAATAGGAACTTAGGTTTTATCTTATGTACACTCTCATAGGAGAAGTGAGCATGTGTAATGTGAAGATTGAACTTGTACTTATGGGCTCTATCCTTCAGGGGTTAGATTGTGACTCCATATGTTGTGATAGTGTACCTCCCTAAAGAAATATGAACTAATGCCTTGGCTTGAGAGTTGTTTGTGACATCGAGTCACCCCAGTTCAATTCCCAACTCTGAGGCCTATGTTTACTATCATACTCCAAGATACCTGGGGTGGCAGGTCTCAATGTATAGGAGAAGGTTTCTCAGTAAGGAACCTTCTCAGTTAGGCCCAGTACAAGCTATATTCAACATTTTGAAGTTACACTTGAATCCAAAGGGTCTGATTTGAGTACGGGAGGCTCCTCAAAATACAGCAATAAAACTCAGCCTGTTCTTTACAGCATCATTTTATGCATATTTTAAAGTCACAAGCTTTTCGATGTGGGAACATGGGTGTCCTTCTACTAGGGAGTCTACCATATTGGTAGGATGGAGTGCACCTTGGAATGATGGACATCAATAATACATAGCACCATTTCAAAGTTGTTGAAACTACCATGTTTCAATATTCTTCGAAATTCCAAGCACAAAATTATTGAAAATGTAAAATATTTTCAAGATAACATTGCCTAATTTACTAGACACTACAAGTTGGCAAAAATGAACTCTGAATAATTGGCTGGGTAATAATTAATTTAGTTATTTCATTTGTATTTGGCATTAAACTTAATAAGGTTTTACAATCAGGCATTTTAGTTTGTTAAAATTTCTTGTGTAGTTAAATGTGCATGCCCATAAGGGTAGATTTGAGAGTCTAGTACAATTATAGTAAAATTATCGTTCATATCCTTTCTCTGGCACTTCTCATTGCCCTTTCCAAAGTTTAGGTTTAACAAATAACATATTTTCTAAAAATTTAGAAATTATTAAATCAATTTATTAATGCCTAATCAGCCAGCATACTCCAGTATATAATATGAAATATCACAAACACAATCTTGAAATAACACTGCTTCAAGCCGCAACCCATTTGACCATTAATCCTGTAATCTTGTCATTGGCATACTCATGCCTCACATAAACATCACCTTCAGCATGAATCTTAGCAATTTCAAATTATGTAAGTAAGCACGCGTTTTCTTGAACTTAAACAAGAGAAAGGGAGGATGTGTTGACACTGTACTTTCTAAGTTAGTGCTTGAAAGTTGCTTCTGAAACCATGATTTCCAACAAGTTTAAAAATACTGTATGTTCCCCCTTATCTCCAAATCTTCTTAGCACTTTCAAATAGTGTAAGTAAGCATGACTTTTCTTGAACTTAAACAAGAAAAAGGGAGGATGTGTTGAAGCCATACTTTCTAAGTTAGTGCTTGAACGTTGCTTCTGAAACCATGATTTCTAACAAGTTTAAAAGATACTGTATGTTCCCCCTTATCTCCAAATCTTGAGGACCTAATATTAAAAATATGTAAACACATAAATGACGTAATCATGCTAAAATTCTAATTCTTTTTTCCTATCAATATTAGGCAGTAAATTTGATAACTTAGTAGGCAGATACGATAAATCGAACCTTTGTACTTGCTGGTCAGGTTGTACAAAGTGTCTAAGTTTTCTTACTCCTCATTGCTTAAGCTTTCAGAAATAGGTTTGTTCATATTAATGCATATGAGCGGGTAGCATGTGCATTCCTCAGGAACAGGGACTGGTGAATGGATCTGAATCTCTCTGTAACAAGTTGCAAGAACAAAGCCCGGTGGCTGTCGGCATGTTGACTAGAAAAATAATGCATCTTCCTATCACAGGTTTGGCGATCATGCACAAGAGGACTTGGCCCCAATTTCGCAAGAGGTCAAAGAGGGAGTTAGAAACACTTGAGATTCAGCGGCCACTTATTGGAACTTAATGTTCATACATGGCAGCTTCAGTTTTTTTCCCCTGATGATATCGTGACTTGGGCCCATTTTTCTGAACAAAAACCCTTTGTACCTTTGGTAGTCCCATTTTTTTTCCAGGATATTGTGAAAATTTGGAGAAACAAAAGACACATTGAGTAAAACCTATCATACAAATCTGGTGGGATCACCATGGATTGTGGATACCATTTGTTGTATTTATGTACCCACATACTCACCTTCATATCAACTACATACACTAGCCTATTTACGTATTTACCTATCTATCTGTCTATTACCAACTACCTACACTAGCATATTTATGTATATATGTATGTACCTGCCTACTAGATACCTACAATAGCTTTTATACCAACTTACGTACCTACTTATATTAAGCTACTTACTTAGGTTACTGAGGTACCAACCGAAATACTCACCTTGTTACAACCTTCTTGTTTACTTAAGTTTTATGGACTTATTTATCTAGGCTGCTTATTTATTCACCTATATACACTTGCATATTTACCTACCCACTTACTACTTACGTATCTACCTACCCAGCTACGTCAAAAGTACATTCAAGACAACATCGGTAGCAAGCTCACACTATGGAATGCAACTGGTTGTCCTAAGTACTAATCCATGTCCTTGAGAGGATTACATGAAAATGGAAGTTCTGAATACATCTTTTGAAGGCACATGTTGCTTTCTGGAGAAATATTCAGACGTTGAATTTGTGAGCGCTTTGAGGGATTTGTCAAATCTTGTATCGTCAGGAGTTCTATGATTAATGCTGTTGGATCTTTAGATTATTTTATTTGGGGAAATGAAAATTTTCAAAATTAATTATTCGACACACATGTGATGTGTGTCCAATGTCCAGGCTGCCCAAGTACTAAGTACTGTAGCTTATGTAGTTTGTCAAATTGTTTGGTGTGTGGTACCAGGCGTCTGAGTCGTCGGGGATTGCTTTCTAGGAATCAATGTGCACCTAGGAACTACTAGGAGACAAAGGAGCAAATCATGTTCCAAAAATCCCAAGTTTTTTTTTGAAAGAAAAGCTTTGAGGACATCTTGGATTTGATATTTTGACAACTTGTGCAAGTGGATTTGATTTGCAAGCTGATGCTAGAGACAAATATACAAGGTTTGGTTCTTGGTGACAACTCGAGGAAGATGTTTTGAAGACCATGAGTGAAAGGAGCTTTTGGAAAGCCATGAGACTCCAAGATTAATGACCCTTGTGCGTGGTGGCTTGAAACTTTAAACTTATTATTTCAAGCTTTTAGATTTTGGTATTTCATATGATGCTTTTCTTTGTCAAGCAACTTTCATATAAAAATGTTTAAAATTTCATTTTATTACAAGTTTTATGTGTTATTATGATGGCTTCATGACATACGGATACACTGAATATTTCTTTTCATATCTGCCAATTGAAATTTTCAGCAACTTAGGCAATGTTGTCTTGAAATGTTTTACACTTTCAACAATTTTGTCCCTAGAATTTTTGAATTCTTTGAACATCCTAATTTTGCAATTAATTTATGTTGAATCTAACTATACTATACATTTTCACTGGTCATACCGGGACACCTACTATAATTCCTCCCCAACCTTTTGCATTAAATGCTGAGATTCAGCATTTCATACTGAAATTTAATAAAATTTCTTTACTTTACGGATACCACTAAAAGAGGGGTTAGGGGGTGAAAGGAGGCCCAAACACAGGGTGAAGACAGGTGAATTTGTGGATATCTCTGATATATGTTGCAAGAAAAATGATTCTATTGACAATGTCAATGGGGTACTCTTTAATTAAACTGCTACTTGCTAATTTCAATGACAACATCTGAGCCTGCAATTCTTTTCTTACCTTCTTCTAGTAACCTATGAATGGAGCAGAGATTGAAGTTGAAGCTTTTTTGCTAAGACACAAAAACCCAAACAACTGTACCTAGCTCAAGAGTCAAGTGGTGTAGTCAAACAAGACAGGATGAGAACAGAGAAGAGAAGGAAAAAAGTATTGGGATCACAGAGTTGCCACAGAAATGTACAAAAAGAGACGGTGCAAGAGTCAAGGGGATGATGATGGGGGTGGGGCCGCAGAGGAAAGAAAAGTCTAAGTATGGGTGTGGGAGAACAACCCAGTTCAACCCAGTTGACTGTTTTTCTAGATAAAACAGTCCACAAGAACTGCTAGGTAATCACGAGCACTTTGGAGCAACTAAAAAATCACAAGCAATGGCATAAGTGTCGTTTTTTTTTCTTCTGTTGGTATGTCATTATTCTTCAGCTGTGAATCTTCAAGTGTTAGTTAAAATGCATGTGTCTAGAATGCATTCCTCTAGCTCAAGGGGCAGCAACAGAGGCAGAAATTTTCTCATCAGGTTTTACTTGAAGATTTGATCTCTTTGTCATACAAGCAGAGTTGGAACATCACAGTCAGACTTATTGACATGCATGAGAATTGGGGAGCTTCATAGTCACAGTTTGTATTTGAGCATAAAAATTGCAGACAGGATTTGACTCTCTGATCATCACCTCTTCAATTTGAGCTTTACATTCATTTTTGTTGAGAATGTTCATATGAGTGAGCAGAGGGTGCAGAGATTGGAGTCAAAGGGAGGGAGAAGATTCAAGTCCAAATCATGGGCTATTCAGTTTTGGAAACTAATAGACTCACAAATTGGTGTGGACTACTAGAAATGGCAATTTTGCTTATATGCACCATAGACTTATTGCAATGTGCAACAACAGCTGCAGCAAGAAGAGCGGCTGCACAGGTAATGACAAGCCAACAACAGAATAATACTAGTATAGCAGGACTAGGTTCAGAGTGGCATGTGACAAAACCAGGGCAAAACCTTACCATCCTTCAGTCGCCAAATGCAACATTTGTGTTGGAGCTAAGCTTGGTGAACGACAGCAATAATACAGTATCATGCGTGGCATCAGTTCAGCATGCAGCATCAGGACTCCAAGTGTGGGTTGCCAATTTCTACAACACGACAAACTCCTCTTACTTGTATTCTGCTGGAAACTTGGTAAGTCTTTCAGTTCTCACCAAAAATCAATAATCATTTTATCCTCGTAGACATCATTATTCATCACCATTTGTAAACTGGTCCAGTTCAGATCAAACCAGTGTAGAAGCACTGTCCAATACTTGAAAGCCTTCACAGTCGGCACTCTTCACAAAGGAAGAAGTTACTTTTTTACATTCAATGTTCAAACTGTTCAAGCAAACTTTTTTCTTGTCACCTTTTGCTCAAAACCCAACATCCAATTTCTTGCCACCTTTCTTTTGCTTCAAACACAAAAACCAATTTGTTTCCACCTCTCCTATGCTTGAAACCTGACATCCAATCCCTTAAGAGACCTTTTGCTTCAAATCTAACATCCAAGATCTTGTCACCTTTTGCTGGAAACCCAACATCCAATTTCATGCCACTTTTCTTTTGGTTCAAACACAAAATCCAATTTCTTTCCAGCTTTCTTTTGCTTGAAACCTAGTATCCAATTTTTTTCTGCCTTTCTTTTCCTTGAAACCCAACATCCAAGTTCTTGCCACGTTTCTTCTACTTGACACACAGCATCTGATTTTCTTCGTAGTATAAAACCTCACTACCTTGTCAGATAAATTTTCCTTGGAGAGGGAGGCGCAAGCAAAATTTCTCTCTCTCTACACCCAGCAATGTAGTTTCTTTGCAGTCTCAAAACTCCCCCCAAATGGGTGTTATGATGTAAGTTTATCATGTTCTAAATTTTGCTGAAATTCTTTGTGCAACTGCAAACAGAATTGCAGTCTGGTGCTTGGAGGAAATGGCAATCTGATCATGATGATGATGGAGAACAACAACACAATGACAACAACTTGGAGCAGCAATACAGGAAGTGAAGGTGTGACAGCAATGCAGCTACTGGAGAATGGAAACCTAGTGCTTAGTGCAACAACAACAAAATCCACTGTGGAAAAAAACAATTCAGGGGCAGTGGTATGGCAGAGCTTTGATTACCCAACAGACACCATCATAACAGGCCAGCAGCTGAAGAATACAAGCTACATGTATGCAGCAATGAGCACTCAGGCTCATTTGTCAGGAGAAATGTACTCTCTGAGAGTGCAAACCTACACAAACGATTTATCATTGTTTGTAGATTTCAATCCTCCATCTGATTATCTTCTTCTTCCAATCCCTGCAGCAAATGAATCCTTTGGTGCCAACCGATACTGGACAGCAAACACTGAGTTTATGTGGCAGCAAGACGCTTGGGTTTGTTGTGGTGGAAGCTACGCAGCACTGAACAATGGATTGACTATCTATGACTCACAAGGCAACACCATCATCTCAACATCCAGCAACAATCTCAATCCGAATCTCACCTTCCTTGAATATGCCAGAGTTTTGCCTGATGGAAACCTGCAGAGCTTCGTTTTCAGAGATGGGCAATGGAAGCTCAATTTTGAAGCACTTACAAATCTTTGTCGCTTACCCAACGCTTGTGGAAGCTATGGCATTTGTGATGAAGAAGAAGCTGCTGCTGTTGTTGCAGGAGTTTCAAGCTCTAGCAGCAAAAGCTTTTGTCATGGATGTCCTCCAGGGTTTCATGCCATAAACCAGACAGATCTGAGCATGGGTTGTGAAGCTTTGGAGGTTTTGGTGGAGAGCTGCACTACTGCAGCTGCTCCAGCTGGAGGAAGAGGAAGAGCTTCATCGCCAGCCATTGAGCTTGTGAACCTCACAGGAGTTTCCAACTCTGCATTGCTCGAATACTACTACTTTGGTACTCTAGCTCCTGTGTATCCTTCCCTGCAAGTAGACCTGGATCATGGTGCAGAAGCTTGTAAGTCTCTTTGTGAAAGCAATTGCTCCTGTTCTGCTGCTCTTTACAATCCTGATGCTATTTACAATCCTGGTTTCTCAGTTTGCTTCCTCTTGCCTTCTGCTCTTGGAACCTTGATGCAATCTCCCTCTTACGCCAACCAAACCCTTTTCATCAAAATCCCTAAAGGATCCCCATTGTCTGCACCTCCATCTCCATCTCCATCTCCGTCTCCTTCAGCAACCCATTCCAAATCCCCAGAAGCTGCTCCAAGTCCAAGCTCTGAATCTTCTTCTTCCCCATCCACAACAGATGGCAACAGCAGCAGCAGCAGCAGCAGAAATCCTAGAAACCCTAGCAGCAGAGATTCTGCTTCCTTGTCGACACAGAAGAAGGCAGCAATCGGTGTTGCAGCGGGTGTGATGGCAGTGCTCCTGGTTCTTCTATCTGCGATTTTCTTGCACAAAAGAAGAATGCAGCAAGCACAACAAGAGATGGCAGAAGACGAGTCCTTCCTGGAAACCCTTCCGGGACTGCCGCCGCGGTTTTCCTACAAGGAGCTGATGATCGCCACAAGCAACTTCAGCAAGAAACTGGGCAAAGGAGGATTCGGATCCGTCTACGAAGGAGTTCTTGATGGATCCGGAGGAGGAGGAGGAGGAGATCTCACATCTGTCTCCGCGGCGGCGGCGGCTGCTTCGGAAGAGGATCAAAAACAACAACAGAAGATCACCACCAACACCAGAAGAATTGCAGTGAAGCAGCTGGAAGACATTGGGCAAGGAACGAAAGAATTCCGTGCAGAAGTCGCCACCATCGGCAACATCTCGCATGTGAATCTCGTCCCTTTGCGCGGGTTCTGCATGGAAGGAACTCGCCATCGCCTTCTGGTTTACGAGTTCATGCCCAATGGCTCTCTGGACAAGAGATGCTTCCGGAAACAGAAGAAGAAGAAGACGAAAGCGGCGAGCACCTCTGCTGCTAGGGTTTCTGAGGAGGCGGAGGAGGAGATTGAGGATCCGTCTTCTTCTTCTCCTCCCTTTCCGGTGCTGGACTTGGAGACGCGGCGGGAGATTGCAGTGGGGACGGCGAGAGGATTGGCGTACTTGCACGAGGGTTGTAGCCCTCGCATCACTCACTGTGACGTGAAGCCGGAGAACATTCTTCTGGACGAGGAGATGCGGCCGAGAGTGGCGGATTTCGGTCTGGCGAAGCTGATGCGCAGAGATCAGAGCAACAGAGTGACAACCATGCGAGGTACTTTAGGATACATGGGTCCCGAATGGGTCAAATACGTGCCCATCACCGAGAAGAGCGATGTGTTCAGCTTTGGTATCGTGCTCTTGGAGCTCGTCAGCGGGAGACGCAACTTCGATCTTAGCTTGTGTGAAGGGGAGAGGCGTCTTCCCGCTTGGGCTTTCTCTTTGCTTGAGAAAAATGGACGAAACGCGCTGCTGGAGATTGTCGACAAATCTCTGCAACTCTCACAAACATCCAATGGCATGCATGAGGAGCAAGAGGAGGAGGAGCTTCACCTTCAGCAGCAAGCTTGTCTCAACATGATTCTGGTTGCTCTTTGGTGCATCCAAGAGGAGATGTCTTTGAGACCCACGATGGGTACAGTGTTGAAGATGCTGGAAGGTGATGCGGATATTGTGGATCCTCCTGTTTGTTCCTATTTCTTCATTGATTCCTGGCTCGGATCACCCTCTGCTGCTGCTTCTTCTTCTTCTGGTGGTGGTGGTGGTGGTACTTCTTCTTCTACTGCAGATGAGGTGCAGATTGCATTCACATCAACACAAGAATCGCAAATCACGGAAGTCGTTCCTAGATGACAAGAGAGTTGCCAGTGTCAGTACCAGCTTCCTTCAAAGATGGTATGTAAGAGAGGACTCAGTGTTAGTACTAGCTTCCTTCACAGGCGGGTGGATGTAAGAGAGGATTCAGAAGAAGTCACATAGCAACAAAACCCAATTCCACACACAGCAACAACAGCACCCAGAGCAGCTTCACCAAAGGACAGCAGCAGCAACAAGAGTAGCTTATCAAAGGACATTCGTTGCAGCAAGAGACTCATCAAAGGACATTATAAGAGGAGGATTCAGAGCTTGGAAAAATCACCCAACAAAACCAAATTTCCACACACAACATTCAACACCTTGGGTACAGAGAAATCCACACAAACAACAGCAAAATCCACAAACCCAATAGGTATACAGAAACCTGTCACCCAATTCATGATCTTTTGAGTTTTTGGAGCTACATTCGTACTCTCAATTTTCAAAAATGTACAGAAACCCATCACCAAATCATGATCTTTTCTATTTTTGTAGTTAAATTCATACCCAACTTTCAAAATGCAATGAAGATCTGAAAGAAGTAAATATCATGGCCGATCATTCTTCTTCTAGATTTCTCCATCTTATTTCTATGGATCTTCTTTCTTTCATTATAGGAAGACTTTGTTCTTTAGCTCCAATGTTGTATAGCCAACAAAAATGAGAAATTTTGCTGGGTTAGAAGTTAGAACACACCTACACACACTCTCTAGATGTAGGTTTTTATTTCTTTTTTTGGTAGTGGATGCAAGTGTATCTTTCACTAAATAGAGATTAGAGGTTCTCAAAGATTGGAGTTCTTTTGCAACTATGTTTTAATCTAAGCACATTCTAACTTGAAAACTTGGAGTCACTATTGTCATGCCACACAACAAGTCATGACTATGGGATGCATTACAAATGGTACAATCTACCATTGAGCTCAATTTTGAGAGCCAAAAATGTTGTGATGATGGGTTGAGGTGCATTATCTTTAATGTGTTGATCGAAGATATCACAAGAGTCACTTTGAATGGTATGTGGATCTTATCATAATCTATTGCATGAAATTACATGAAGTAGCTTGGGGTCCATATTGCAAGGTTTGTTACGATCAATTAGCTCCTTGTATATTAATCATCATTTTGGTTTTAGATCTTGCTTTTGGACAATCATGCAATTATTATGTGGTATCATATCATTTGGTCCAAAAGCAATAAATCCATTTACAAATGTGGAGTTAACAACCAAGTATAAAGCAATCATAGAAATTTAGAGGGCACTTTAAATTCATGAATATCCCCCCTAAAAAAGTGAAGCAATCTTACAGCTACTCCTTAAGATTGTAAGGGAACTTATGTGTAGTCATAGGTGTAAGATTTGTCTTCCTCTTTAAACATGTGTAAAGTCCCTCTCAATTTCAAGGTGTAGGTGTAAGAATCATTCTCCTATGCCTCAAGATGTACATATGTTTAGGTACATGATTCGTGTGTTTTAGCCTTTGTTATAAAGAGGAAGATTGCATTGGCGGGGGATGCTTGTTCTAGATCTCCTAACATTATTAGATCTCACAATTTGCATGTAGGCGACATTAGAGGGGCTAAATGTGATATAGCTTCATAGCACGAGAGGGATTAACTTTCTCCCTTCTTTGGTTCTTGCATGTTACGCATCCTTTGACCTTTCTTTGACCTTTCCTTTTGTCTTTCATGCAATGGTTTTAGCCATGGATTTTTTAATTCTACAATTTTTTTAATAGTACATGATATAGTTTGCTTTATGCTTCATGACGGTGAAATCCATAGGTGGAAAACATTGCCAAAGTGTGAAGATAGACTTGGCTATTACATTGTCCTAAGCCCCTTATATAAAGAACGCCCAAGCTTTATCATACATAGAAGGATTTGAAAAGACTCAAATGAACAACTTTTTCATGTTTTTTCATAACAAGGTGATAACTAATGATTACACAATTAGTATTGCATTATGATAAAATCACGTTATACTTTTTCTTTAATACGATTGTAATTTTCACAATCTCATTATTTGTGATATAAGAACAATATAATATCTTAATGTGATTTTGTTGTGTTCTTGAATCATGACATTTTTAAATGTTGGATTTGGAGATGAAAAAAGTTGACATATTTATGCATGTTTCTTTTTTCTCAAGGTGATTATGCATAAAAAAAGATTGTAATTATGTTGAAGACAAGTTGCACATGAAGAGCTAGGTGTTTACTATTTTAGATGAACTAATGATCATTTATGCACATTTGTTGTTTTTGCAAATGTGATGTGCTATTGTTTTGTATTGTTTGATATTAATATTCAATTTGGTGGTGATGAATTTACCATTGCATGGATTTTTTCAAAAGGGGGTTTACTTTTTTAAAAGACTAGACATTTTGTTGTGCCTTCTTTTAATTTTTGTCATCACATATTCTATTTTACTACATAATTTCCTTGCAACATGATGAAAAGAATGCTAAAAATCATGTGTGCAAGGAAGAAGGGAAGTAATGTGTTCATTTAGATGACGGTACAAATTGAAATCAAAGAAGTCATTGTGAAAAAGAATTATGTACCTCCAAATATAAACTATTATTTTGGAGTTCTATAAGATTATTTTTGCATATGTCTACAAAAGGAAGAAGGTAGAGATGGGATATGCAATTGCATTGAAAGTGTAGGTGTAAAGTGCCTTTGCACTTTGAGAGGGTTGATCACCTTGTCATCTATGCATCCATCATCACATCACATTGTAATATATGAATTATTGATTCTCAATTTGCCTCATGCTTTACATTATGCAAACACCCATGTACAAGTAAAAGCATGCACAAAATGTGAACCTATGGTTAATTATGTCTTCTCTTGGGACCTTTCATTTTGAAAATGCTCTCATGACAAACTTCACATGTCACGACTTAATAATGAAAATAGTGCAAAATTCATTCATTTACAAGTTGTACATTTCACACATTAATATTGAGCATTAAAAACATATTTGACACACATATTTAATAAAAAATACGAAATTTATATAATATTCATTGATAAATTTATATATTTGTTAACACATTTACCTATGTATTGAAAATGTTTTCAATACATGATATTTGTGCATAAAATATAAAAATCTATAAAAGAATGAACTTCACACAATTTTTATCGTTAATTTGTTGTATATTAAATTTATAATGTTCACCTCTAGGTGTTATCTTAAAATATCACCACATGTTTGATGTTTAAAAATTCTAATTTGAACTACCTAAACATCACAAGTTTGCTACATGATGAAAAACAACCTTGGTGTCAAGTTATTTTCAAGATACTAGAATTTGAATTACTATGTATTTTCAAGGTGCATTAAATGTCATGATTACAAATGCAACAAGTGACATATTTGAAAGATTCATTAAAGAAACCAACTAATGCCTACCTTTTGTGCATACCTGGTGGGGCAACCTCCTAGGGTATTCTAGGGCTTAGGTCCTATAATATGGGGGGGTGAAGCCCCACTAGTATAGGGCCAAAATCTTGGAATACCCATGGGAGGTTGCAATTGATGAAGAGTGAAAAATATTCTCACCATGCAAAAAAAATTCACCAACTTGTGTCAAATTCCTTCAATATAACCTAGACCCTTACACACATTAATTCTAACAAATTGGTAAAATGAAAAAAAAGAATTCCAAAAAAGTGGATTTGTGGAATTTTACAAAAATAAAATAAAAGAATGAAATAAAGGGTGGGCAGTGAATCATTCATTGGGCAAGGGTGGGTAGGGACCACAGATCTTAGAACGCGTTCTCAATAAGATAACCCCAATGAGATAATGAGAACGAAAATGGGAACGAGGGAACATCATCTCCCTCCTCCAGTTGTTTGCGAGGAAGAAAGCTCTCACGCCATCGCCACACAGACCTTCGCAGCAAGCAGGTAAGCCGTTGTTGCAGTTTTTTCTCGCACGGTTTCTTCGTATTCGGATTGTGATTTGTTTTGCATGCTTCTTTCCTTTGAAGGACGTATTTTTTGTTTTTTAATTAAAAAAATTGTCGAGTGGTGTTCGCGATCCTTAGTCGTTTGTCTTCTTCTCTAGGTCAGGGAAATATGAGATGCATTCTTCTCCCCTCTCTCCTCCTCGTCTTCCTGTTGCGACTGATGTCTGTTGTGTGATTTTTTTCTGGTTTCGTACGGTTTTCCGATGCGCTTTTGTATCCAGGAATCCACCGTCGTCGTCGCTGGGATAATATCGCATATAATAATAGCGCAAGTAGGTGTCTGCTGGAGGACGATGTCTTGTTTTGCTTCTTCTTTTTCTTTTTCCTTTTCCTTTTCCTTCTGGTTGCACAGTTTGTTTCTATTTGTAGCTGCTGATAAAACCGTCCGTTTCTATGTTCCTCTAGGACGACCGCTGCTGAGACTTTTTTGGCTGTTGGAAAAGGCGACAGGGGAAGATCTGGAGTTTTGCAAGTCTCTAGGTTTTTGGATCTGATAGAAGAGGCGGGGGGATCTGAATCACCGGCGGCAAGCATGGCGCACGATGCATATTCCAGCGGAGGTGAGGAGGATTTAGGCGATCATGGCTCTCTACGGCCTTTTGGTAACGAGTTCAACAGCTTCGATCCACGTGTGGAGTCTGCGCGCTTTGATAGTTCGCGCATGGAGTCTTCGCGATTTGATAGCTCCTTCCGTGCATCGGAGGACTTCAATGCAGACCATTTCCATGACGACGAAGGGAGCAAGGACGCCTTTGATGATTTCAAGGGAGCCTCTAACAATGGCTTTGAACATCATCCACCACCAATCTATGAGGACTCTTATGATCATGAACAGGCGACTGGAAACCCTGCCATGTACTCTCAGTCCCTTGGCTCCGAGTCTCCCTCTGATTTTGCACAGAGATCAGAGTATTCGGTTCCAGACTACTCGCCACCAGTCCATCTGAACGGACGAGCCACCTTCAACACAAAGGAGCTGGATGAGGATTTCTTTGCACAGGAGAGTCCTATTGATGATGCCAATGGAGCTGTATTACCTCCACCCGAAGAGATGGAACCAGAGGAAGGTCACATTCTGCGGGAATGGAAGCGGTAATGGATTTGATTAACTCAGCCAGACCATAATGTGTACCCTGCATTCATGTACCCTATTCTAATTCCAGCTAGAATAATTGCATAGTAACCTGCTGCATTTTTTTCCCCTGTTTTTATGGCATTCCAGGCAGAATGCTTTATATCTTGAAGAGAAGGAGCGAATTGAAAGGGAGAGGCTTCAGCAGATTATTGATGATGCGGATGACTACAAGGATGAGCTCATTGCAAAGCGAAAAATGAATAGGGAAGCCAATATCAAGAAGAATCGTGACCAAGAAAAGGTAATTGGATTCTCATTGCACTGCTTCTCTCTGACAATTTGCTTGAGACTCTGTTATCAACAAATGCTGCTACTCACACTAGTTGGTGAAACCTTTGGGGGTGCATGGTACAGCCAGCACTAAACTTGCATTTCTAGACCTAAAGAGATGAACTCAGAAGGTTCAGTTAGGCAATGTTCTTGGCAACAGGGCATGAGGATAGCGGTGTTTGAGCTTTCAATTTGAGCGAGGTGTTTGTATAATTGTTCACCCTATGTTTTGAGCAGATGATTATATGCTTATGTCCATCCTCTGTTTGGGAGCTGGTGAACTCAGTGGGGAGTAATGGCAGCTAGACACTTCTGCCATTCATGATGTAAGTGATGGTCTGATACTTTGTGAGCAGCACTCCCAAGGTTATGACTGCACTTATTGTTTTTGTGTTTCTTTGGTTTTGGCTGGAACGGACACAATAGTTACCCTCAATGTGTTCTTGTGGAGTATTCTCTGTGATCTCATAGGTATATTTCAATCTGAGCAAGGTGACTCTCACAACCTGTGCCATATGTGATTGCCATGTGTGTAGAACTGCACAGATATGTATGTGTGCAATTGCTACTGAAACAGCTGTACCTTTGGATGGGTGCAGGTTTATCTTGCAAATCAAGAGAATTTCCACAAAAATGCAGACAAGGCCTACTGGAAAGCAGTGGCTGAACTGCTACCCAAAGAGTTGCCACCATCTCTAGAACCTAAAGGTCGTAAGGACAAAAAGGAGAAGAAATCCACTTTTGTAGCAAACAAGGGACCAAAGCCTGGAAAGCCGACTGATCTGGGTCGCATGAGGCAGGTTCTTCTGAAACTCAAGCATAACCCTCCTGCCCACATGATTCCACCCCCCTCTCCACCACCAAAGCCAGCAGCTGAAGCTACCAAGGAAACAGCTAAGGGTGAAAACCCAGCTGCTGAAGCTGCAGGGGTCCCCCCAATAGCCAACGAGCCTGCATCTGCACCGGAGGCCACCCCACAATCAACCCCAGCAACAGCTTGAGTGAGGTATGCTGATTGTGCTAGTTGCAACATCACATCTATGGTTCAGACACTAAGGTACTGAAGTACATTGCATTGTGCATTTGAGGGTTTCCAGAAGTCTCAGCATGATGAACAGTTCCGATTGTGTATGCCTTTCTTTGCCTGTGACTATTGAGATTAAACTAGAGCCTTTGTAATGCTCACTGTATCTCAGTTTGTCTACTCATACCGGATAATGGTAACCATAGGAACCGATTGTTCCAAACATTGGGGTTTGAATGCTCACCTCTACGTGCCCATTTAGAAGACTGCAAATTGTGAATATGTTCCAATGCTAATGATTCTTCCACAGATGTGATTTCCTTTTTTGTTTGTAGAGTGTAATTGCTCAGGATTTCTCCATAGATGTGATTTCTTCATAGTTTGTAAGTTTCATTACTTGGGATCTGGAAGCCATCTAAGCTAAAAACAATAACTTTTGAAAATTGAATTAAAGTCCATATTGTGCTAATCATCTCCATGGTTTTGTTTTTCAATTTTGTGATATAGCCCCAATGACGATCATCCACAAGAGGAATTAGCCAAATTCTGCTACAGGTCAGAAAGGAAAGTAGATTTTGAGAAAAAAATCCTGCCATATGTTGGCAAATCTGCTGGAACACATTGTGTAGATGTGGCAACTTCGGGACAATAGAGATATCCGCAAAGTCAGGAAAAGACAGTACCAGTACCCTGAGTTTGGTCATACACAGGGTGAGATTAAAAAAGAGCCTGCAAATAAATACAATAGTATTCGATGCGGGGGTGAAACCCAAGAAACCATTTTGATGGTTTCCTGAGTTTCACCCCCTCTTTTTTTTTTCCTGAGCGCCTCCCCTGCTGCTACATAGATTTTCACTGCTCCTAACTATACAGCTACTATAATTCCTCTCGAACCTTGTGCATTAAATGCTGACATTTAGCATTTCGTACTGAGTTTCAGAATTTCATAGTGAGATTTAATACAATATTATGACTTTTCGTATAGCACTAAAACAGGAGTCAGGGGTTGAAAGGCGGCTCAAAGACAAGGTGAAGACAGGGTGACGTTGCGGATTTCTTTGATACTAGTGGGTGCCCATGACCTTCGGCCACTGTGAAGTCCCCCTCATCCTCCACAACATTTGCCAAAGCATATGGGATAAAAGTGAGGTGCTTATATGCAGAACATGTTGAGGAACGCATTGTGAACTTGGGGAACATATTGGGAACCCATTAGGAACTTAGAGGGAACACCGTGAGAACACATTGGGAAACAGGGAAAAATGGAAAAAAAATCCTTCCCGCCCCCACCAAACTTAAAAGGAATAAAAGCAAGGCACCTTGGGCCTTCCCATTGGCCGAAATTCTACTGTCTGTCCGGCTTCGGCGGACTTGCAGAGACTCTCCCGTGCCCAGGTTGCCCGTGCTGCCCACCGTCACAGCCAGTCAGCCCCTCTCCCGTGCCCAGCACGCACAGGACCTACAGGGATTCTTCTGTGCCCAGCCCGCCCGTGCTGACCACCGTCATAGCCACTCAGCCCCTCTCCCGTGCCCAGCACGCACAGGACCTACAGGGATTCTTCTGTGCCCAGCCCGCCCGTGCTGACCACCGTTACAGTCACTCAGCCCCTCTCCCGTGCCCAGCACGCACAGGACGACCTGGAGGGACTCTCCCGTGCCCAGCCCGCCTGTGCTGGCCACCGCCACAGCCAGTCAGCCCCTCTCTCGTGCCCAGCACGCACAGGACCTGCAGGGATTCTTCCGTGCCCAGCCCGCCCGTGCTGAGCACCGTCACAGTCACTCAACCCCTCTCTCGTGCCTAGCACGCACAGGACGACCTGCAAGGACTCTTCCGTGCCCAGCCCGCTCGTGCTGGCCACCGTCACAGCCAGTCAGCCCCTCTCCCGTGCCCAGTATGCACAGGACCTGCAGGGATCTTCCCGTGCCCAACCCGCCCCTGCTGGCCATCGTCACAGCCAGTCGGCCCCTCTCCCGTGCCCAGCACGCACAGGACGTGCAGGGACTCTCCCGTGCCCAGCCCGCCCCTACTGGCCACCGTCACAGCAAGTCAGCCCCTCTCCCGTTTTTGCCGGACCGGGCCCGGTCGTCCGTCCGTGACGGACCCGAGCTCCGTCAGGGACGTAGTGAATTTATATATAAAATTCCTCCTGGTCAGAGTGGAAGTGGATGAGATGGACTTTGATGGATGAAAGTAGCTAGCTCTACATCAAATGAAATAAATTTGGATGCATTAAATTAACCCGAATAAATAGTCATCATTGGAATGAAGTTTGATGGATGGAATGTCATTCCTCTAGAATGAAATGAGGACAAGTGATTACAATCTTCAAATGGGTTAGTTCATCCACTAAATCAATCATCGTTCAACCATAAAGGATTTGAAAATAATTACCATCTTCAGATAGTTCATTTTCGCAAATGAATGATCATCCAACCATAATGAATTTAAAAATAAGTACTAGCTTCAGATGGTTCCATTCATCAAAGTGAATAATCATCCAACCATAAAGTGTTTTAGAATAATTATTCCATCTTCAAATGGTGCATTATCAAATGATCAATGAATTGCCATCTTTCAAATCATCCATTATTCAAATGAATTATCATCCAATCATTATGGATGTAAACCTAATTTACCGTCTTCAAATTGTCCATGATGATGATGATGATGATGATGAATCCCAGCCTTTTTTTTGGATGTGAGAAATTGGAGATTTTTGACGCAATTTCATTGATTAAAAAATAAAAATCACCTAAGCTAGAAACAAAATTCTAGAAGAAAGCCAAGAAACGATTTTTTAATTTAAAAAATCAGAAAAAAAATCGCCACAATTGCCTACAATAATATTAAAGAGCGGCTAAGATTATATTTTCGATTTTTTCGAATATCGCCAAAATTGGCTAAACATACTTACCAGTTGAGCAACATCACAAAATTGAATTACTGAAATTTCGATGGTGCTATGGCGTAGAATGGCGTATGCTGGCGTGGAGTAGCATATGCTACTGGCGTGTACTATTGGCGCAGTATGGTGTGCGATGGCGTAGAGTAGCGTATACAGGCGTAGGTTGCCGCAGGACGTCGCTGGCTCGCCGGGA